>WEKY01058426.1:107530-117718 GCA_013390045.1 Picathartes gymnocephalus | reverse complement strand
GATGGAGAGGGGATTGAGGGGCTTTGGGATAGGGATGCCTGTGAGGTTGAGGATGCTCTGGGACCCATAGCGGGTGGGGTGCTGGGGGGCGAAGTGTGGGGAGATAGGGCCGCTGAGGGGGTGGGCGAATGGGGGGTGACGAGGAGAAGCTTTGGGAGGCCCCTGTGCAGCTCAGAGTGTCCGTGGGGGTGTGGCGGCACCTGAGAGGCTCAGGATGGATTTGGGGGTCAGGGTGGGTTGGAGGGAGTTGTGTCTCCTCTGAGGATCAGGATGGATTTGGGGATTTCCTGTGAGACTTAGGATACATTTGGGGGTCACCTGTAAGGCTGGGAATGGATTTGGGGGCAGTTCCCTGTGAGGATGCCCTTGGGGCACCCATGTGAGCCTCGGTTGTGTGGGGGTGTCGCGGCCGTGGGTTTCTCCGGGGTCCCCAGGTGACGCCCCCCGGTGCCGCAGCCATGGACCCGGGTGCGGGGGCGCGGAAGGAGCGGCCGAAGCCGCGGGAGCCAGCGGCTCGCCTGGAGAAGGCCAAACAGAGGTCGGCACAGCAGGAGCTGAAGCAGCGGCAGCGGGCGGAGGTGGGAGCACGGGAATGGGGAGGGACACGGCCCAACCCGTGGCCGAACGCGCTTTGCCATCCGCCCTTTCCCGGTCCCAGATCTACGCCCTGAACCGGGTAATGACGGAGCTGGAGCAGCAGCAGTTCGACTCCTTCTGCAAGCAGATGCAGGGATCCGGGGAATGACAACCCGCCCTCCGCCCTGCCCCCCCTTTTCTAAACCCCCGGTTATTTATTATCAAATCGTCCTTTTTATATCAATAAAATCTGTGCTGGTTCTCTGGCTCCCGGCTTCTGCTTGCTCCGGGTGGGAATGGCGTGGGGGAGGCCAGAGCAGGGCCGGTGCCAGAGCAGCTGCGGTGCCGGGTGCCAGCTCCAGCCACGGCCCCATCCCGCCATTCCCTGCCGCGGGGAAGGGTTCTGCCCTCCCAGAGCTGGGATTTATCCCAGGGGATGCAGCAGGAGCCATATCTCGCAGCTGCTCCTGCCGCCAGACCCTCCCCGGGGATCCTGAGTGTTTCTCCAGCACCAGGTTTGACCTTCACTTCCTTCCTCCACCCACACCCTCTGTGCTCCAGCCGCCGCTGTCTGGCAGTCTCCGACTTTCCAGAGCCTTTAGATCACGTCCTGCTTCCCTCCTTTGCCTGCCCCAGTGGTGAAAATAAACCACATTTGAGATGGTATTTCCCTGCAGCCACGGGTTAAGTGGTAAATTCCGAACTGTTCCTGGTGAATCCCATGTCGGAAACCCTCTGGATGTTTGATCAGCATCTTCCTCTTCCCACCCAGGGAGGGCCTTCCTCATTTTTTGGAGTGTGAACCTCCCTTTGTAATGAATTCCCACTGGGCAGTGTGAGTGATCCCTAAACGTCAGTTTCCTGTGCAGAGAGGGGCTTGGGGGTCTCTTGTCAGGGTGAACTCTAAATTTCCTGTTTCATGAGGATTTGGGGGTGTCTGCTCTTGGTGTGGGGGGATGGGGGTTCCCTGTAGGATATTGGGGCTTCCCTGAAGTTGAGCCTTTCTCCGTGTTTACCTTAGCGGGCTCTCTCCTCCACCCTCATTCAGTGGGAAGAGCGAAGGGAGGAAGCAGCACTCGGAGCAAGGATGAGGAGGATAAGGATGAGGATGAGGAAGGCTTTACTAGGCTCTAGAGAGGGCTCAGGCCTTGCAGCTCCAGAGGGCGAAGGGGAAGACGATGTAGGACGTGGCCCAGGCCAGGCAATAAACCGCAGCCACCGCCGTCGGTGCCAGCAGGACAGCCACCACTCCTGCAGAGCGGGAGAATCCTTGGGGATCTGCTCTTCTTCCTCCTCCGTCACCATCCCAAGAGGTTCATCCCCATCCTTACCTCCAGTATAAACTAGTTTCTTCCAGAGTTGGGACTCCAGCACTCTGTCGTGGGGGTAGAAGCCGCAGTCGGCCATGAACAGGATCATGGTGACCGCGGCGACGCGGAGCAGGGCCACGTGTCCCCCGGTGAGCAGGAAGGTGCTGGCCAGCAGCGCCGAGGCGTAGGGGCAGGGCAGCCCCCGGTAGGTGAAGGGGATCCCTGTGGGGTGTCACGAGTTCAATGTAGGGGGAAAAACCCCAAACCCCCCGCCCCTGGGGGCTCCTCTTACCGCTGGAGAAGAAGCAGAGGCGGACGAAGACAGCCAGCACGTAGGTGAGGGTCAGCAGGCCCCCCAGCACACTCTGGGGCTGCAGCAACAGCGCTGTGCCCAGCCCGAACGTGGTGAAATCAGCAAAGTCATCCAGCTTGGCACCTGGAGGGCAGCGAGGGGCAGATGCCAGGTGGGCACCGGGCACGGGGACACCCCGCAGGTCAGTCCTGCCCCGGTGGGATGCACTCACCCAGCGCCGAGCAGGCATCGAGCTGCCGGGCCACGGCCCCGTCGGCCAGATCCAGCAGGAAGCCCAGGAGCAGCAGCCAGCAGGAGTGCTGGTATTGCCTGGGGGGGAAACCCCACTTCTCAGCCCCTGTTCCCCTCTTTTTCATGCCATTTCTCCCTTTTTTACCCCAACTGTTAAGGGTGGCCACAAAAAGAGCAAACCTGAGATGATCTCCACTTTTCATCCAATTTTTGCCCTATTTCCCCTTCTTTCCAGGAAAAGTGGGGTGACCCCCAATTTGCAACCTGCTTTTTTTTTTTTTTTTTTTTTCCCCCCCATTCCCCCTTTTCTCACCCCCCCCCACTTACTTTGGATGGAGGAGAGCCTGACTACAGAAGTTGGCTATGGAGGGAGCAGATCCAGGGTGACCCCCACTTCCAAACCCTTTTTCATCACATTTCCCCTGTTTTCCAGAAAAACTGGGGTGACCCCCACTTGTCGAGCCTCTTTTTCACCCCTCTTCAGCCCATTTCCTCAGTTTTCCTCTCCCTCATCTATTGATGCTGCAGAAGCCAAAGGTGAGGAGTCTTTGATCATGGAGAGAGCCAAACCACGATGTCCCCCACTTCGTCTTTCCATTTTCCCCCCCATTCCCCCATTTTTCCAGAAAAACCGGGCTGGCCCCCACTTTTCTATCCGATTTTCACCCTATTTCCATCTTTCCCCCCCTCCTTTCCCCCTTTTTCCAGCAAACCAGGGCAAACCACACTTTTCTACCATCTTTGCCCTCCCATTTCCCCCTTTTTCCAGAAAAACTAGAGTGACCCCCACTTTTGTGCATCTTTTTCACCACATTTTCCTCTCTTTTTATCCCATTTCCCCCTTTTTCCAGAAAAACTAGAGTGACCCCCACTTTTGTGCATCTTTTTCACCACATTTTCCTCTCTTTTTATCCCATTTCCCCCTTTTTTCCCCCACCTATTGATGCTGCAGAGGCTGGAGGTGAGCCTGGCTGCCAGCTTGGCCACTGAGAGAGCACAACCAGGGTGATCCCCATTCCCCAGCCCCTTTTTCCACCCCGTTTTTCCCAGTTCCCCACTCCGTTTTTCCCAGTTCCCCCCACCTGTTGATGCTACAGAGGATGGAGGCAAGCCCAGCCAGAAGGTTGGCCACGGAGAGCCCGTTGGCCGCGTTTTTCTGGAGGAATTCCAGTGCCCGTCCCCGTCCCGCTTGCTCGCTCAGCACCAGCTTCTTGGTGGACTGGAAAATACCTACAACCCCCCACCGTGTTCCAACCAGGGAGGGGCTGCAGCCCCCCCAAAACATAGCAGGTTGGTGCAGGGCTTCCCCCTCCTCAAACCAAAATATCCCAAAATCTGTTTAGGAAGCAGCAGGGGGTTGATTTATGCAAGCTCTGCTGCTGAGCTCCCCACCGGCGGCCAAAAATGGAATAAAAGAGGCCAAAAAAGCAAAGAAATGAATAAAAGAACCGTAAAACATAATAAAATAAAGACAAATTAAGCCAAACCCAAGCTCAGACTAAAAGCCAACCCCGGTTTAAGCTCTATGGATCTTATATACCTATCGGGCTAAGCTTTAGGGAAAGAATTTAAGGGTCCTGTCCTTTGCCCCCCGCCTTTGCCGTGTCCCAAAGCCAGGCAGATCCTTCATCTGAAAGAAAACAGGACGTCAGAGCAAAACAAACCCCCCGAGCCCCCGCAGAGCCCCCCCAGCTGCTCCGGGCCGAGCGCACGCGGACTCATCGCCAGAATGCGACCAGAACAGCTCCCCAGGTAGGAAAACCAGGAAGAAGCGCAGGAGAGCTGAGGTTTCGGGGGTCGGCAGCTCTGAGCGCCGCGGCGAGAGCGACCTTTGGACACCGCGCCCGGAGCCGGCGGCACGGGCTGAGCCGGGAAAATCCCCCCTGAGCCCCAGACGGGCGCTCCTGCTTTTACCGCAACCAGGCATTTTTGGGGGGTCTGAGGCCGTGCTGGGTGCTGCGCCCCACCTTTATCCCGTAATTTGGGGTGAGTTTGGGATCTTCGAAAGCTAAATTTGGGGATTTGGGGATTTGCCGTCCCTTCCCAGCGCCGGGCAGGATCGGGGCCCTGGGAATGTTCCGGAGCTGCGGCAGCTCCGGCTCCAGGCACCTGTGAGCGTCACAGCACCCGGGGCTCCCGAACTCGCCCGCTCCTGGCGTTTCTCGCCCCAAAATCAAAGTGCCGGGATGGGAGGGGATTCCTTGCGCCGCTCCCGCCGCTTCTATCACTGCTTTGGGGGAAAAGCAAGGTGATTTTGGTTCTCCCCAGGTGCGTTACCAGAGAGAGGGCTGTGCCCCCAGGGCTATCTCACACCCCCCGCCCTCCCAAGGCTCAGGGTAAAGCCGTTGAGCCAAAGGAAATGCAACCTTTACCAGTTTTTTGGGGGCAATTCATGTTTTTCACAGTTTTCTGCCCCAATAACCCTATTTTTTCTACTAACCCCCGCCAAATGATGATTTTTAGGCATGGGGGACACCTCGCAAAGGGGCCGAGCGGCATGCAGGTGACACTTACCGACCGGCGGTGACACCATCCACATGGCAGCGGCGGCCGTGGCAGCAGTGACAGTGACGCCCCGGCGAGGGGAAACTGAGGCAGGGGCCGCTCCGTGGGGCTCCGCGCGGTGCCGCGTTATATAAGGAAAAGCCTCTCGGGCTGAGTCACCCGGCGGGGGTGGGTCCGGCCAGAGGCCACGGACACGGACACGGGGGGTTCGCAGCCGCTTGGCACCACCGGCGAGGGAGGAGCTGCCCCAGGGGGCCGGGGGGGCCATGCCAGGCTCACGGTGCCCCTGCCAGCCTCCCAGTGCCCCTGCCAGCCTCTCAGTGCCCATGCCAGTCTCACAGCACCGGTGCCAGGCTTGAAGAGCTTGTGCCAACCCCGCAGCGCGGGTGCCAGGCTCGCAGCGCCGGTGCCAGGCTGGCAGCACCCGTGCCAGGCTCTCAGCACCCACACCGTGCCCACAATAGCAGGAGCAGGCTGGCAGCACCCGTGTTGCACTGATACCACCTGTACCACACTGACAGCAGGGGTGCCACACCGATAACACCTGCGCAGGCTCACAGCACCCCTGTCACTCTGGCAACACCTGGATCAGTCCCACAGCCCCAATTCTGAACTCACGCCTCACCTTCTCCAGCTGTGGACCACCCATGCCATGCTCACAGCACCTTGGTCAGCCCTGTAGCCCCCCTTGGCAGGCTCGCACCACCCACACCCAGATCATGGCACCCATGCCACACCCACAGCACCCATCCCACATTCCAGCACCCATCCTGCACTCATGGAACACATGCCAGGCTCTCAGAGCCTATCCCGGGATTGCACCATCCGTGCCAGGCTCACAGCATCCATATCCTGCTCACAGCACCCATCCCATGCCTATAGCACCCATCCCAGACTCACAGCACCCATATCCTGCTCATAGCACCCATCCCTCTCTCACAGCACCCGTGCCAGGCTCATAGGACCTCTGCCAGGTGTGTATCACCTGTATCACAGCACTCATGCCATGTTTGTAGCACCCACACCAGTCCCACAATACCCACACCAGTCCCACAATATCCACACCAACCCCTGGCACTGTCACACTCCTGTCCCTGCACCCCACTGCCACCCCAAGGTGGCTGGACCCAAAAAGTGTCACTACCTGGTGCCATCCCACCAACAATTCATGCCAGTGGCACCGGGGTCACGGCTGGTGCCCCCCATCCTCACCCCCTGTGCTGGGCTGGGTCACCTTGTCCCCCACCCTGGGCCTCTGCCAGGTTGCCCCAATTTGTGCAAGGGTGTCACGAGTTGGGGGAGCTCGGGCTCCCCCTCCCCTGGAGCAAAGGGCCGGTGATAGCGAGGGGCTGCCAGGGCAGGCGACGCCAGGGCCACCACCGGGAGAGCAAAGGTCCCCAAGGACACGGTGACAAGGGGCCCATAAAACTTATACAGCCCTGGTGCTGGAATTTTCCACCCTGATCCCAGTGGGAATGGGGGGTGCTGCAGCACCCATGGTCGGGGGGGTCCTGGGTGGGAAGGATGGCCCTGGGGTGCCCTGTTGGGGGGTCCCAGGGTGCTGGGCACGGCGGGGGCACTGGTGAAAGGGCTCTTTGTTCGCCTGTCACGCGCTGGTGCAGGCGGTTGCGAAGCGACAGCCGGGCCAGGGGGGCCACGGTCATGGGCATCCAGCCCTGGGGCACCCCAGGGGGGCTGTCCCGTGGCCTCTGGGGGCCCAGCCCCAGGGGGGGACAGGACGTCACTGGGTGCCCATCACCGTGGCACTGTGTCTTCAGGGCACCCAGAGCCACTGACTTGGGGTGCCTTTGGCAGCAGGGCGCCCATGGCACAGGGTACTTTGGAGTGCTTGGCAACGTGTCACCTGGGTGTCTGAGGCTACCCATCCCCGTGGCACCTGGGTGCCCATCCCTATGGGATTTGGGTGTCTGAGGGTGCCATCTCCATGGCATCTGGGCACCTGTGGGTGCCCATCCCTGTGGTGTCTGGGCACCTCTCGGTGTCTATCCCCATGGTGGCTGAGTTATCTCTGAGTGTTCCTCCCTGTGACACCAGGATGTCTCTGGGTGTCCCTTCCTGTGACATTGGGCACATCTGGGTGCTCCCAGTACTATCCACTGGTAATGGTGCAGCCCCTGTTGCCCCCAGACCCCTCCCCAACACAGGGACACACTGGTGCCAGCTGTTGGTGGTTTATTTGCCCAGTGCCAGGCTGGGGGTTCGATGACAAGGACGCTGCCACATTCAGTTGTCTCTCATGGTCTGGAAGGGAGAAGCTTCTAAGAGGGGAGGGCAGTACCCCAACACCCTGATACCCCAACACTCTAATAACCCAACACCCCAGCACCCCAACACCTTGGCACCATGGCACCCCAGCACCCCAGAGCTCTGGTACCCCATTGCCCTGGCACCCCAGCACTCCAATGCCCCAGCATCGCTGAGTCCTGGTACACTTACACCGTGGCACCCTGACAGCCTTGTCCTCTGGTACCCAAGCACCAGAGCACCCCAGCATTCTGCACCCCAACAACCTTGTACACCAATACTCTGGCACCATGGCACCCCAGCAGCCTGGCCTCTTTGCCCCTTGGCACTCTGGTACCCGAGCACCCCAGAGCCCTGGTACCCCATTGCCCTGGCACCCAGCACCCCGATATGGCACCCCAATTCCCCAGCACCATGGTACCCCGGTTCCCTGGCACCCTGACACCATGATATCTCAATTCTCTGGCGCCCTTGCACCCTGACAACTCAGTATGCCATTCCCTGGCACCCTGGCAGCCCGTGCCTACCTCTGCAATCCAGTCCTCGAAGGCAGACACGCGAGTGAACACCGTGGGTTTCTTGGCGGCATTGCAGCCCAGGGCCGACACGAAGCTGGCGATGCCATGGACCTCCCAGGTGCCATCCTCAGCCTGGCAATTCAGGGGGCCACCAGAGTCGCCCTGAGGTGTGGGATGAGGGAGGGTCAGCACCGCAGGGGCTCAGGCTGTGCCCCCTCCACCCCGGCACGGTACCCACATTGCATCCAGCCTTCTCGGCACCGCCGGCACAGATCATGGTTTGGCGGATGGCCAGGGCCCCCCACCAGTCAGGCTGCGTGCAGTGCTCGTAATCCACCACGGGCAGCTCTGCCTGCTGCAGCCGGTCCGGCAGGGACCCCCCAGCTGTGGGATCAGAGCACCCCAGGGTCTGCCCATGGATGTCCATCCTACATCCATCATCCATCATTCATCCATCCATCCATCCCTCCCACATCCACCATCCATCCACTCACCCATTCATCCCACCATCCCTCCCTCCATCTCCCAATCCATCCCCCCATCTATCCATCCCTCTATCTATCCCCCATGTCCAACCAATTCCCAACCATCCCTCATCCCCTCCCTTGACCTCCCATCTCCCCATTTCTCCATCCCTCATCCCTCCCTCCGTCTTCCCATCCATTTCCCCATCTATCCCTCCATGCCTCCATCCACCGCCCCACCCATCCCGCGGTGTCTCTGCCCTCCGTCCCGGTGCCCGGACGCACTGGTGAGCCGTCCCCAGCCGCTGAGCACGCAGGGGTACCCGTTGGGCAGGATGGAGCCAGCGGGCGGCAGCCGCCCCACCTGCACCTTCACCGAGAGCACGGCCGGGCGCTGCAGCTTCAGCAGAGCGATGTCATTGCTGCGCGTGGGGACACGGGTCAGAGGGGCCGCGGGGGGGGCACGGCGTCCCCAGCCCCCCAGGGACCCCGCTCACCCGCAGGCCGCGCAGAAGCTGAGCCACTTGGGGTGCACGAAGATATCGTCGGAGTTGACGGGGATGCGCTGCTCGGGGCCCTCCCCGGCGCTCATGTCGTACTCGCCCAGCACCACCTGGTACGTGCGGGATTTGCTGCCAGGAAAGAGGGGGATCAGCGTCTGCGGCTCTTCCTCAGCAGCCCTCCTGCACCCGGGACCCTTCCACGCACCCAAAGGCTCTGCCCTGGACCGTAAATCCCCTCCCTGCACCTCTCCATGCACCCACCCTGCACCCAAACTCACCTCCCTGCCCTCTGAGCCCCCTCCCTGCACCCCACTGCACCCCTCCTGCATCCCTCCTGTACCCAGGACCCTCCTGTACCCCCATGAACCCTCTCCATGCAGCCATTCCTGCATTCCCCTGCACCCCTCCTGCACCTCAGCACCCACCTGCACCCATCCCTGCACGGCAACACCCATCCCTGAACCCACATCCCCTCCTGCACCCATCCCTGCACCTTGCACTCCTCCTGCAGCCCTCCTGCACTCCCTTGCACCCCGAACTCCCACTACACCCATCTCTCCAACCTGCACCCTTCCATGCACTCCCTTGCACCCTTCGTACACCATCCCTGCACCATCCCTGCACCCCATACCCATCCCTGTGTCCCACACCCGTCTCTGCACCCCACATTACTTCCATGCAGCCCCTTGCAGCCCTCTCTGCACCCCTCCTTGCACCCCAGCACCTTGCAGCCCCTACTGCAGCCCCCCAGCCCCGGTGTCCTCACGAGATGCAGTGCGCGGCCGTCATCACCCAGTTGGCAGCGATCAAGGTGCCCCCGCAGGTGTGGCGGAAGGTGCCGTCCCGCTCGTACTGCAGCGAGATCTGCGGGGGAGGCACCGCTGGGTGCTACCGTCCCTCCACACGGGTGCCACCGCCCCGTGCCCCTGTCCCCTCACCTGCCAGGGCCAGCTGTAGGGCTCCGCATCTTGTCCGTTGACTACCCGGGAGTCCGGCAGCACCGCGCCGCGAACACCTGCAGGACACGGCACCGTCACCCACCCGCCCGAGCCTGGGGACAAGGATGGGGTCAGGGGACACCTCACCGTCGGCCGCCAGCAGCAGGAGGAGGCTCAGTATCCCAGCCATGGCTCAAGTGTGGGTGTCCCGGGCACTCGCCGGCCTTAAATCTGCTCCGGTATCGGGAGCGCCCAAGGGCACCCCTGGGAATGGGCACCCGGTGCCCAGCTGGGTTTTGGAGGCGGGGGGGTTAAACGTTAACCTTGGCCTTGGGGGGACGTGGCACTGACATCCGGCCAGTGGGCACCCTACAGACCCCAAACGTCCCAGTCTCTGCTGCCCCCTCCTACCTCTGTACCCCCTGTGTACCCCCAGAATGCCCCATGTCCCCCCCAAGCCCCCTGGTTCCCCTGTGCTCCCTATAGTCCCTCCAACTGCTTCCGTGCCCCCCTTAGCCCCGATGACCCCCCTCCCAATCTCTCTGTGTGCTCCATAGCCTTTACA
>WEKY01058426.1:65988-86564 GCA_013390045.1 Picathartes gymnocephalus | reverse complement strand
CATCACCCTCCATCATCCCATCAGCATCCCCCCATCTTTGCCTCCATCCTCACCCCACTATTGTTCCCATCACCGCCATCACCCATCTGCCCCCCAAGCCCCCTCTTCACCCCTCCCCACGGCCCCTCCCCAGGCCATGGGGGATCCCGACTCTGTCCCTTCCCACAGGATTGTGCCCCTGGGTACACACGCACCGGTGGGGGGCTGTACCTGGGGCACTGTGAGCTGTGCGAGTGCAACGGCCACTCCGAGAGCTGCCACCCTGAGAGCGGCGCCTGCTCCGTAAGGCCCCATATTCCCAACGTTTTTGGGGGGGCTGTGGTGTTACCCCAGCCGTGACACCCCAATCTGTGCCCCCACTACCATGCAGGGATGCTTGCACAACACAGCAGGGGACTTCTGTGACCAGTGTGCCCCTGGCTTCTACGGGGATGCCACCGCAGGGACCCCTGAGGACTGCCAGCCCTGCGCCTGTCCCCTCCCGTACCCCGAAAACCAGTGGGTGCCTGCACTGGGGTGGGGATCCTGGACTGGGGGTGCCAGGGAAGGGACGTACCCTCACCTTGATCTGTCTCCGCAGGTTTTCCAGGACCTGTGAGAGTCTGGGAGGTGGTGGGTACCGCTGCACCGCCTGCGAGCCAGGCTACACTGGGCAGTACTGTGAGCGGTGAGGCTGCTGGCACCCCAAAACTGCTGGCTCACCCCCATATACCCACCCCAAAACCCCATCCCAATATACCCCCTGCCAGGACCAACCCCAATACACCCCTCCAAAAACCCATCCCATGGGCTTATCCCCATCTACCCACCCTGCTATACCTGCACTGACAGGTTCACTCCCATATATCCTGTCCAAAACCGCACCCCATGGGCTCACCACCATATACCCACCCCAAAACCCCACCCTGATTGAGTCACCCTTATATACCTATCCCCAAAACCCACCTCCATTGCCTTACCCCACACACCCTGGTGGGCTGACCCCCATATATCCACCCACACATACCCACCCCAATGTACTCCTGCTATACCCACCCAATGTGCTCACCCCTATGAGCTCACCCCAATATATGCATCCTAAAGACCATCTATGTACTCACCCTGACACATGCACCCCAATATGCTCACCCCAATTTATGCAGGTGAGTATGCCCACCCTGATACACTCACCCCGAAGACCTTCCCCTTACAGACTCACCCTGAAGTGCTCCCCAATATACCCACTCTATTACATCCACCCTGATATGCTCAGCGCAATATAGCCACCCCAATGTTCTCCTGCTACACCCACCCTGATGTACTCACCCGTATGAGCTCACCCCAGATTTTGCATCCTAAAGGGCTCAGCCTGACATATGCACCCCAATACACAGTGCACCTACCCTGATGGCCTCACCCCAACAAAGACACACCAAAGTGCCCAGCCTTACACCCTCGATATAGTGACCACCCCACTATACCCATCCTGATGTACTCACCCTGATGTGCTCACCCCAATATACCTACCCTATGTACCCCAATATGCTCATCCCCATACACATCCCAATGCAACCACCCCAGCCCACTCACCTCAATATACCTCCTCCCATTTGCACCCCACTACGCCCCCACAAACCCAGTGCCCCCATTGTTCCCCGCAGCTGCGCCCCGGGTTACACGGGTGACCCCACGGTGCGGGGGCAGGGCTGTGTCCCCGCGGAGCCCCCGCCCGCGCTGGCCGTGCGGGTGCACCCGCTGCGCACCGCGGTGCCACAGGGCAGCGCTGTCACCCTGCGCTGCCAGGCCACCGGGGAACCCCCGCTCTACTACCACTGGGTGCGAGAGGACGGGCGGCCCCTCCCCGAGGGCGCCCAGAGCCGCCGACAAGGTACCGGGTGGCTCCAGTGGGGACGTTGGGGTGTCCCCAAGGTGTGGGATGTCACCTGCATGTCCCCGCAGGCGAGGAGCTGTACTTCCCCAGCATCCAGCCCTCTGAAGCCGGCGTCTATGTCTGCTCCTGCCGCAACCTCCGGCACAGCAACGCCAGCCGAGCCGAGGTCATCGTCACCGGTAGGTCGTTGTCACCGAGGGGCGGGACATGCACGGAGGGGAGGCAGGAGCGGGGCTCACCTCTCTGTGTGGGCGCAGAGACCCCCGACAAGCCCATCACCGTCACCGTGGAGGAGAAGCGGGTGCAGCGGGTGCAGCCCGGCGCCGATGTCACCTTCGTCTGCACCGCCAAGAGCAAGGTGAAGGGAAGGGGGCACAGCTTGGCGGGGGTGCTGCAGGGAACCCCTGGGTGTGTGCAGGGACATTCTGGGTGTGGAGATGCCCCTGGGTGCCCACCTGATGCCCACAGAACAAAGGGACACCCCAGGATGTACTCACGGGGACATCCAGAGCACAGGAACAGCTGTGCCCATATGGACTCCCCAAGCCCCCTTGGGTCCTTACGTAGCTCTGTGGGACATCCCTGGGTGCCCACCTCTCCCCATGGATGCACAGCTGGGCATGTGCCCCCCCCATCTGCTCCTCCCAGTGGCCTCAGGCCCCCACACCTCTGTCCCCCCCAGTCTCCCGCCTACACCCTGGTGTGGACACGGCAGAACCACGGGACTCTGCCAGCGGGCGCCGTGGACTTCAACGGGATCCTGACACTGCGGGGGGTGCGTCCCCAGGACGCCGGGGTCTACGTCTGCACTGGCTCCAACATGCTGGACATGGACCAGGGCACTGCCACGCTCTACGTGCAGGGTGAGCCTTGACGCTGTGGTTCACCCCCACGGTGACAGAGTGACAGGCAACACCAGGGTGACAAGCATATTGACTGCCCAGACACCAGGGTGATGGGCACACACAGTGTGCACTTGGCGTCCAGATGCTGGGTTTGATGGGCACACTTTCTGTTTGGATGCTGATGCCCACATGCCAGGGTGATGGGCACATTCAATGCCTGGATACCAGGGTGATGGGTTTGCTGTGTGCCCAGTCCTTCAGGTGAGGGGCACACTCACCACCCTGGCTCTGAGGTGATGGGCACTCACAGTGCCCAGATGGTGGAGTGATGGGCACATTGAATGCCCAGACACTGGAGTGGTAGGCACACTTGGTGCCCAGACACCGGGGCAGTGGGTGGGTTTGGTGCCTGCCCTCCAGTGTGGTGGGGACGCTCCCCTAAGACTCACCCCCTCCTGCAGCTGCCTCAAAGACTCAGATGTTCTACGGACCCGTTGAGTTCATGGAGGGACACAGACCGGGTAAGTCACCAGGGGAGGGTTCCTGGGGGTCCGCACGCTCCCCTCACCCGCTGCATGCTGGGGCTCCACGTGCACCCCGCTGCCGGCCGTGCCACGCCGCCCCCCTTCCCACTGCCCCACCGCCTGGGGACAGCACCGGGGAGGCCTGGCCAGCCCTAAGCCCCCCCGGGTGTCACCGCAGCCGGCACCGCCAGCGCCCCCACCGCCACCGTGGAGCCAGCGCAGCTGAGCGTGGCACCGGGGCAGCCGGCCGAGTTCCGCTGCGTGGTCACCGGCAGCCCCCAGCCCACCCTCGAGTGGCTCGGTAGGTGCCCACTGGGAATGGGGGGACACCGGGACCGGGCGTGGGGACACAGTGAGCAGGGGTGATGCCACGCCGTGTCCCCGCAGGTGCGCTGCCGCCTCAGGCCACGGTTCAGGGCGGGACACTGCGTTTCGGTGCTGTCGACCCAGCTGACGAGGGGCAATACGAGTGCCGGGCACGAAGCAGCGCTGGGCAGCACACGGCACGCGCCTTCCTCCACGTGCAAGGTGAGCGGCATCACCATCATCCTTGTCACCCCATCGTCCCGTTCCTCCCCATCCCCATAATTTTCACCCTCCCCATCACCCCGATCATTCCCATTACTGCTGTCATGTACATCACCACTATTGTCTCCATTGTCCCTGTCACCCCTCTTACTCCCATCATCACCCATCATCTCTGTCACTCCCCATCATCCCCATTGTCCATCTCCATTGTCTCCATGGTCTGCATCATCCCTGTCATCCTCATCATCCCTGTCACCTTCCACTGTCCATCCCCCTCATCCCCACCATCCCATCATCTTATCATCCCCGTTGTCCCCATCACCCCATCATCACCACCATCGTCTGTCACCTCCCATTCATACCCATTACATTCACTGTCCCCATCATTCCTGTCACTCTCACTGTCCCCATTGTTCTCTCCTTCCCCTTCATCCCCTCGTCTCCATCGTCCCATCATCCCCCATCATTCCATTGTTCCCATCACCCTTATCATCTTCATCATCTCCATCATCTTCATCACCCTCATTGTCCCCCATTGCCCCATCATCCCATGGTCCCCTTCACCCTCATCATCTGCATCACTCATGTCACCCCCATTGTCCCCACCCCCCCATTGCCCCCAGCACCACCCTGATCCCCCTCCCCGCAGGTGGGGGCACCCCGCAGGTGCAGGTGAGCCCAGAACGGACGGAGGTGCAGGAGGGCTCCACAGTGCGGCTCTACTGCCGGGTCTCGGGGTCCCCCAGTGCCACCATCACCTGGGAGAAGCAGGGGGGCACCCTGCCACCACAGGTGAGCAGGGCGCTGGCACCTGTGGGTGCTCCAGGGGCTGTGGATGCACCACAGGTGCCACTGACACCCACGCTCATACCACAGTCCCACACTGAGCATGGTGACATCGCCACACTCGTCATCCCTGCTGTGACGGCGGCTGATGGTGGCATCTACCTCTGTGTGGGCACCAGCGCCGCTGGCACGGCCCACGCCGCTATCGAGGTGGCCGTTGTGCCAGGTGAGGAGGGTGGGGGGCCAGTGGTGTTTGGGGATGGTTATGGGGTGCTACAATCCACCCGTGTCACCCCTTTTACTCCCCACAGGGGCGGCCCCGCCTGTCCGCATCGAGTCCTCGTCCCCATCCGTCACTGAGGGACAGACCCTGGACCTGGACTGCGTGGTGGCAGGACCCAGCTCTGCCACCGTGGTGTGGTACAAGCGTGGGGGCTCCCTGCCTGCTGGCCACCAGGTAGGGCACAGCAGGGTGGGCAGCACCCAAATGCTGCCCTGTCGCCTGCTGTGTGACACCAAAGCATGTCCCCAACTGCAGATTTCAGGGTCCCGGCTCCGTGTCCCCCACATCACAGCAGCTGATTCAGGGGAGTACGTGTGCCGGGCAAGCTTGGGGACCACCATCAGGGAGGCATCTGTCATTGTCACCGTCGTGGCCGCATCCAGCTCATCCTATGGTGAGACGGCTCAGCAGCACTGGATGGGACAAGCTGGTTCCCAACAGACAGTCACAGCTCTGCCCTCCCCTGCAGGACCACCAGCTTCAGGTGTCCCCGTCCGGATCGAGGCATCCTCATCCACTGTGGCTGAGGGACAGACCCTGGACCTCAACTGCATCGTGGCTGGGCTTGGACAGGCCACTGTCACCTGGTACAAGCGCGGGGGATCCCTCCCAGCCAAGCACCAGGTAGGGGATGCAGACGGTGATGATGCAAAGGGTGGCTGGGGTTGATGCACGGCCCTGTGCAAGCCCAAGTGGCTCTGGTGACCCTTGTGTCCCCTCCCCACAGGTGTCCGGCTCCCGGCTGCGGCTGCTGCAGGTGACAGCGGCAGACTCGGGCGAGTACGTGTGCCGGGTGACCAGTGGGGCCACCACCAAGGAGAGCGCGGTCATGGTGACCATCCAGCCCAGCAGTGCCAGTGCCTACTGTGAGTGGGGACAGGGGACCAGCAGGGGGTCCTCATGTGTCACAGTACGGAGATGTGGCTCAGGTGCCCATACTGGCAAGGTCCTGCTGTGGTCACTGTTGTCACTGGTGTCACCCTCCTGTCTCGGTCCCCAGCCCCGGGCAACACTACTCCCCTGCGCATCGACTCCCCGTCCTCAACCGTGGTGGAGGGACAGACCCTGGACCTCAACTGTGTCATTGCCAGCCCTGCACAGGCCACTGTCACCTGGTACAAGCGTGGGGCGTCTCTCCCAGCCAAGCACCAGGTAGGGGACATGGAGCGGGGATGGCACCAAAGCGGGTGGATGCGGTTGACCCACAGCTCTGGGCAAACCTAGGTGGACCATGCAAGTCCTGGGGGCCCATGCAAGGCCAGCTGGCCCTGGCAAGCCCAGGTGCCCTGTGCAAATGCAGATGGTCCCATGGAAGCCCGGGTGGCCCCTATAAGCCCAAGTGACCCCATACAAGACCAGGAAACCCCACGCAAGTCCTGGTGGCCCATGCAAGTTTAGGTTGCCTGTGGAAGCCCGTGTAGCTCATGCAAGTCCAAGTAGCCCATGAAAGGTCAGGAGGCCCCATTCAAGCCCTGGTGGTCCCATTCAAGCCCATGTGGCCCATGGAAGCCCCAGTAACCCCCGTGTCCTCTCCCCACAGGTGTCCGGCTCCCGGCTGCGGCTGCTGCAGGTGACAGCGGCCGACTCGGGCGAGTACGTGTGCCGGGTGACGAGCGGGGCCACCACCAAGGAAACCTCCATCATGGTGACCATCCAGCCCAGCAGTGCTGGTGCCTACTGTGAGTGGGGAGAAGGGACACAGGAGGTTACCCATGGGGGGGTGACACTGCTCCCAGTGTCCCTGGGAGGGTCACACATGGTGGTGGTCACAGTCTCTGACCCATCTTGGTCCCCAGCCCTGGGCAGCACGACCCCGCTGCGTATTGAGTCCTCGTCCCTGTCATCACCTGTGACTGAGGGACAGACCCTGGACCTCAACTGTGTCATCACCAGCCCTGCACAGGGCACTATCACCTGGTACAAGCGCAGGGGGACCCTCCCAGCCAAGCACCAGGTAGGAGACATAAAAAGGGATGTCACCAAGAGGGGACGATAGGGATGACACACAGCTCTGGGCAAGACCAGGTGGCCCATCCAAGTCCTGGGGACCCTGTGCAAGTCCTGGTGACCCCATGCAAGGTTGGCTGGTCCTGGGCAGGTCCAGGTGACCCCATGACTACAGAAGCCCACGTAACCCCCATGGAAGGCCAGTGGCCCCATATAAGCCCAGGTGGCCCATGCAAGACCAAAGTGGTCCTGTGCAAGCTCAAGTGGCCTTGTGCAATCCCAGATAACACCTTGCCAGAGCTGATGGCCCCAGTGACCCCCGTGTCCCCTCCCCACAGGTGTCCGGCTCCCGGCTGCGGCTGCTGCAGGTGACAGCGGCTGACTCGGGCGAGTACGTGTGCCGGGTGACCAGCGGGGCCACCACCAAGGAGATTTCCATCATGGTGACCATCCAGCCCAGCAGTGCTAGCACTTACTGTGAGTTGGGGACAGGAGGAGGTGACTGAGGACTGGGGGACAGTGCCACAGTCCTTGGGGTGACTGTCCTGTCTCCATCTCCAGCTGTTGGTGTCACCCCTCCGGTGCGCATTGAGTCCTCATCCTCCTCTGTGGCCGAGGGACAGACCCTGGACCTCAACTGCATCGTGGTCGGGCAGGGACAGGCCACTGTCACCTGGTACAAGCGTGGGGAGTCCCTCCCAGCCAAGCACCAGGTAGGGGACACTGATGAGCATTTTGGGGTGGAAGAGGCATTTTGGTGGTTTTGAGGGGTTTATATCCCCATTCTCACGTGTGTCACCCCTCCAGGTGTCGGGCACCCGCCTCCGCATACCCCAGGTGACAGCAGCCGATTCGGGGGAGTACGTGTGCCGGGTGACATCAGGCAGTGTCACACATGAGACATCCCTCATCATCACCATCCAGACTGGCACTGGCTCCTCTTACGGTACTGGGACGGGTGAGAGGTGACACTGGGACATGGTGAGGACACAGTGGTGACCCTCCTGACCCTATTGCCACACCCAGCTGTCGGTGTCACGCCACCAGTGAGGATCGAGACCTCCTCTGCTGCTGTAACCGAGGGACAGACACTGGACCTCAACTGCATGGTGGCAGGACAGGGTCATCCCCATGTCACCTGGTACCGGCGCGGGGGGGCTCTGCCACCAAACAGCCAGGTGGGACATGGGGGAGGTGCTTTGCCCTGCAGGCCACAACCCTGCATCAGGTACTGAGGTGTCCCCAACTTGCCACCTCTCCAGGTGTCGGGGACCCATCTGCGCCTTGCCCAAGTGGCGGTGGCTGATTCAGGGGAGTATGTGTGCCGGGTGACGCTGGGGACCGTCACCCAGGAGGCATCTGTCATTGTCACCGTGCCCAGCAGTGCTAACAGCTATTACAGTGAGTGTGAGAGAGAGGGCAGTGCCTGGGGACAGACGGGTGTCACCTTGGTGATAAACGTTCCCTTTCTCTGTCCTCCCTCAGCCTCTGGCATCTCACAGCCCCTCCGCATCGAGTCTTTGTCCTCGGCCATCGCCGAGGGACAGACCCTGGACCTCAACTGCATGGTGGCAGGGTCCGGCCCCACCACCGTGACGTGGTACAAACGTGGTGGCTCCCTGCCTGTTGGCCACCAGGTAGGGGACAGCGGAGGGTCACTCTGAATTTGTCCCATCCCCTGCTCTACAGTGCTGACTTGTCCCCTAATTATCCCCTCCAGGTGTCAGGCACCCGCCTCCGCATCCCCCAGGTGACAGCAGCCGATTCGGGGGAGTACGTGTGCCGGGTGACATCAGGCGGTGTCACGCAGGAGACGTCCCTCATCGTCACCATCGATGACGGAGCCAACCCATCCCACTGTGAGTGTCACCCTTCAGGGAACAGGTTCCCATGGGTGTCAGGGGCCACTGGGGCCATTGACCCTCAACCCTGCCCATGCAGCCACCGGCATCACACCACCCATCCACATCAAGTCCTCGGCATCCTCTGTCACCGAGGGACAGACTCTGGACCTGGACTGCGTGGTGGCCGGCCAGGGACAGGCCACCATCACCTGGTACAAGCGTGGTGGGGCTCTCCCAGCCAAGCACCAGGTAGGTGGGGACGCCGGTGGGGTGGGGGATGGTGGTTGCTGTGCATGGCTGGGTGATGCCACCACCTTCTGTTATGATGTCCCCAGATTTCGGGGTCCCGGCTGCGGCTGTCACAGCTCTCAGTAGCCGATTCAGGAGAGTATGTGTGCCAGGCTGACACAGGCAGCATCTCCCGCGAGGCCATTGTCTCTGTCACTGTCACCTCCCGTGACAGCTCCAGCTACCGTGAGTGCAACCACAGGGTGAAGGAAGATGGTGGGGGGAATTGGGTGATGTGGGTGACTGCGTGGCCTCTATGTCCCTTTGTCCCCACAGGTCTGCAGAGCCCCATCATCTCCATTGACCCACACAGCATGGCGGTGGCACCGGGTGAAGATGCCACCTTCAAGTGCCGTGTCCATGATGGCGCCCGGCCTGTCAACATCACTTGGCGGATGGGGCCTGGCCAACACCTCCAAGGTAGGGCGGTCCCCGGGGTGGCCCTGGCAGGGCCCCCAGAGTGGCCCTGGTGCTGATGGCTCCTCCTTGCCCAGACAATGTGAAGATCAGTGCCAATGGCTCGGTCATCTCCATTTCCCGTGCCCACGTGGGCAACCAGGGCACCTACCACTGTGTGGCCTCCAACCGCTTTGGCGTCGCCAGCAGTGTCGTCAACCTCATGGTGCAAGGTATGAGGTGGCTGAGGTGGCCCTGTCCCTGTCTCCAGGTGCTCCAGGTGTCCCCAGGGAATTGGTGTCCCCATCCCCATGTCCTCCATGTGCTCCAGGTGCCCTGTCACCATGCTGGTGTCCTCTGTGTCATCCAGATACCACTGGAGTGATTGTGTCCCTATCCCCAACTCTTCTCCATGCTTCAGGGGCTCCTGGAGTGGTGGTGCCCATGTCCCCATGCTGGTGTCCTTTCAGGGGCCCCAGGAGTTGTAATGTCCCCATCCCCATGCCAATGTCCTCTGTGGGCTTTGGTAGCTCCTGAGCTGTTGTGTCCCCTTCCCCACCCTCATGCTCATTTCCTGCCATGCTCCCAATGCTCCCAGGGCGATAGGTGCCCCCACAGCCAGGCACCTTCCAGGTGCCCTTCATGGTGGTGTCCCAATCCTCACCCGATGTCCTCCTCCTTCTCCAGGTGCCCCCACAGTGTCGGTGATGCCACCAGGCCCTGTGACAGTGAGGGAGGGCAAATCCCTGAGCCTGGAGTGCCTGGGCCGGGGTGAGCCACGGCCGTTGGTGCACTGGAGCCGGCTGGGCTCCCGGCAGAAGGTGGAGCACCAGACACTGCTGCACATGGACAGCCAGGCCATCCTGCAGGTGAGGGGGCACCCAGGGGCACCATGGGGCACCACAGGGCACCGGGGAGTGCCTGGTGCTCATCCCCGCCCTGTCCCCCCACAGTTCTCGCCGGCTAAGCCGGAGCACGCCGGGACCTACATGTGCACGGCGCACAGTGCCCTGGGCTCGGCACAGGCACGGGTGGACGTCAGCGTGGAGTCCTCACAGCAGCACCCTGGGGTCCCCGAGGTCACCGCACCATCTACCGTCACCGTGGTGGCTGGGGACACCGCCACACTGCACTGCATGGCCAGAGGTACGGGGAGCCTGGAGCACTGTGGTGGAGAAGGGGTGTCCTGAGCAGTACCTGATACCACAGTGATGGACACGGTGTGGTCATAGGTGACCCAGCACCCCGAATTGAGTGGTCGAAGCTGCGGGCACCCCTGCCCTGGCAGCACCGCGTGGTGAACGGCACCCTGATCATCCCTCGTGCAGCGCAGCAGGACTCGGGCCAGTACATATGCAATGCCAGTAGCCCCGTGGGCTCCACCGAAGTCTTTGTCACCCTCGATGTGGAGAGTAAGGAGGGGACAGCAGGGGTTGGGGTACCCCTGGGTTCCTGCTGCCATCTCAGTTGTGGCCATCACCTGTCCTTCATCTGCATGTGGCCGCCTCCATCGCCACTCCCACCCTTACATCCAGCCCTTCCACACAGACCATCGTCCCTCCATCCCAGCACTCATCCTCCTCCTCTCAAGCTCCTCTCAAGCTCCGTCAGCAGCCCTTCCCTTGGATGTGTCCACCTGCTTGTCCCATCCCTGTGCATGTCCATCTCCACTTCTGCTCATCCATCCCTCTGTCCACCCATCATGAATGCATCCATGGCTCATCCATCCCAGCACACACCTGTCTCTCCATCTCCTCTCTCACCCTTCCATCCATCCCTTCTTTGTGCATCATCCATCTCATCCATCCCAGCACTCACCATCTGCTCCCAAACTCTGCCAGTCATTGATCTTTCCAACCACACACCTATCTCTTCCTTGTGGATTCATCCGTCACTCAACCATCCCAGCTCATATCCGTCTCCTAACTCTTCTATCCATCTCTTTTTTGTTCATTCAGCCAACTCATCCATCCCAGCATACACACATCTCTACATCTCCTCACTTCTTCCTCCAGCTTTTCCTTGTGGATTCATCACTCAACCATCCCAGCTCACATCTCACACCCTCTATCTCCATCTCCTCTTACACCTTTTCCATCCATCCCTTCCTTGTGCATCCATCCATGTGATCCATCCCAGCATACACTCAGCTCTCAATTTCCCCTCAAACTTATCCATCCATCCCTTCCTGGTACATTCATCCATCATTCAACCTTTCCAGATCACATCTAACTCTACATCTGCTGACTCCTGCATCTATCCTCTCCTTGTGCATCATCCATCTCATCCATCCCAGCACACACCCAACTTGCCATTTCCTCTCAAACTCTCCAATCATCCATCCATCCATCCATCCATCCATCCATCCATCCATCCATCCATCCATCCATCCCTTCCTTCCTGGTGGATTCATCCTGGCCATCCCAACCATCCATATCTCCATCTCTCACTCCTCTATTCACCCCTTCCTCATAGATCCATCCAACTCTCATCCATCCCAACACCCCTCCATCCAACTCACCCATCTCCATCACCCCCTACACCCCTCACCCACCCCCTGTTGCCTGGCTGACCCATTCCTGGCCCCATCCTGGCTGACAGCTCCACCCATCCCACAGCACCTCCATATGCCACCATCCTCCCAGAGGACACGGCGGTGCGGGCGGGTGACGCACTCCAGGTACAGTGCCTGGCCCACGGCACCCCCCCACTGCACTACACCTGGGACAAGGTGAACGGCAGCCTCTCGGCACACGTGGCCCACCGCGCCGGCCTCCTGCGCCTCAGCGCCGCAGCCCCTGCCGACGCCGGCACCTACCGCTGCCGCGTCACCAACCGCGTCGGCACTGCTGAGGCCTTCGCCCGTGTGGCTGTTCATGGTGAGCCCATCCCTGGCCTGGGTACCATTGGTGCTCCGCATTGGGTGGTGGCAATGCCGCCGGCTGCCCTCAGAGCTCTGCGTCCTGCCCAGGCGATTCCGGTGCTGACGGGTACCACTGGGGCTCCACACTCCCCCTGGGTGGTGCCGTTGGGTACTGCTGGGGGTCTGCATCCCACCCAGGTTATCCTGGTGCTGCTGGGTACCACCCGGGCTCTGCATCCCTTCCAGGTGACGCTGGTGAAGGTGGGGACATCACTGGTGGTCCCTTGGTGGTGCGGGTGACACCAGGGAGCCTCGTCAAGGGGGTGGGTGGCACTGCTGAATTCGCCTGCTCTGTCTCCGGGGACCCCCGTGCCCATGTGGAGTGGCTGAAGGAAGGTGGGGAGCTGCCCCCCACCCACAGCGTGCGGGATGGGGTGCTGCGGTAAGGAGCACGGGACAGGGGGGTGGGATCCCCACACCGGTCCCCTGTGGGGTCCCTCACCCTGGCTATGCCCCCGCAGGATGCCAGAGCTGGCGTTGGGGGCGCAGGGCGTGTACGTGTGCCGGGCCAGTGCCCCGGGCGGGCAGGCGGAAGACAGGGCCAGCCTCACTGTCCAGGGTAGGAGCATCACCCTGGCACTAGGAGACATGTGCACCCCCTTACCTGCCCCCCACCAGGGAGGGCACCCCAAGACCCCCATGTCCCCCCACCGAGGGGCACTCCAGCACCTTCCATTTCCCTACACCCACAGGCATCCTGATACTCCCCATCACCGCCAGTACCTGTGGTGACCCCAAATCTCTCCTCAAGCCTGTGGGCACCCCAATACCCCCCACCCTTCCTCATGCCTGTGGACATCCCAACAAAATCAATCTCTCCCCACACCCACAGGCACCCCAGGGACCCCTATCTCTTCCCACACTCATGACCACCCTGATATCCCCCATGTCTCCCCATGCTCACGAGGACTCCCAACACCTCTGACCTCTCCCCATTCCCACAGCCACCCCAATTGTCCCACATCCCCTCAGGAACCCCATTTCTCCCTATCTCCCACTCCAGTGCCAGACCACAATGCCTCCCTGTGCCAGGGGTTCACCCCAAAACCCCATTGTCCCCCAAGCTCTCCCCAGGGCCCTGATCAACATCCGGACCATGGTGCAGACGGTGCTGGCAGGGACAACAGTGGAGCTGGAGTGCCTGGGCTTGGGGGAACCCCGTCCCCACGTCACCTGGAGCAAAGTGGGGGGCCGCATTCGCCCCGGGGTGCTCGTCCATGCCGGCACCCTCACCATGGAGCAGGTGGAGCGGGCGGACGCTGGGCAGTACCGCTGCACTGCCACCAACGCTGTAGGCACTGTGCAGTCCCACGTCATCCTCCACGTGCAGGGTGAGCACAGGGACATGGACCTGGGGATGCACACCGTGTCACTGCAGGGTGATGACACCTCCATGCATCCTCAGCTGCTCCTCAAATCACCGGGCAACCGGAGGTGAAGGAGGTATCCCTGGGATCAGTGGCTGTTTTGCCGTGCTTGGCGTCTGGCTTCCCAGTACCAGAGATCACCTGGAGCAAGGTGCGATGGAGGGATGAAGGGTGGGGATGGCGGGGGGTGTGGGGGCTGCTTGTGGGTGCTGACCCCTCTCCATGTGCCACAGCTGGAGGGGGAGCTGCCGGTGGGTGCCAGGGTGCAGGGGAACGTGCTGACGCTGCCAGCCGTGCGCCCTGAGGATGCCGGCGTTTACACCTGTGTGGCCGCCAACCACCGCGGCCAGCAGACAGCTTACTACGTGCTGAAGGTCCAAGGTGAGGACAGACAGAGGTACAGGTGGATGGACAGGAGTGGGGGTGACCTGCCCCGCCCCTCCTGACCCCTCCATCCCTGCAGAGCACGTGGTCCCCTATTTCGGGCAGTCGTCCCGCTCCTTCCTCCCCCTGCCCACCATCAAGGATGCCTACAAGAGGTTTGAGATCCTCATCACCTTCCGACCTGATGCTGCCGATGGTGAGCTTGTGTCCCCCAGGCGTCCTCTGTGTCCCCCTTCATGTCCCCTCCATCATTTCCCTCTCCCTTCCCTGCCCTCATCCTCCCCTCACTTTATGCTCCCCTTGCCCTCCTTTATCTCCTATTCTCTATTCATCTGAGAGCCTCCAGTTTATGGGGGGTTTCTCCTCCATACTGGGAGGATTTTGGGGTCCCCTAGGACGTGTCCCCTGCCTCAGGATGGGGACTGTCCCGTCTGATCACCTGCCACCCCTCAGGGCTTCTCCTCTACAATGGGCAGCGGAAGAACAGCGGTGCCGACTTCATCTCCTTCGGGTTGGTGGGTGGACGCCCCGAATTTAGGTGAGACCTATGAGTGGGTGCTATGGGAGAGGTGGGAGATCGGTGCCAGCACTCACCTACACCCCTTGTACCCCCAAAAAATCAGGTTTGATGCTGGTTCAGGCATGGCCACTATCCGTCACCACACAGTGCTGCGGCTGGGCGAGTACCACACCGTGCGGCTGCTCCGCAACCTCACCTGGGGCTCACTGGGCCTGGACGGGCACTCCACTGTGAACGGCACCTCCCAGGTACCGGTTTGGGGTGGGGTCTCGGGTGGGGTCAGGGTGCTGGAAGTGGTGCCTACCCTCTTGTGCCCGCAGGGGAAGTTCCAAGGGCTGGATCTGAACGAGGAGCTGTACCTGGGGGGGTACCCCGACATCGACGCTGTGGCAAAGACAGGGCTCAGCCGGGGTTTCATGGGTGAGTGGGGGGTCTTGGGGGACACGAGGGTGAGGAGATGCTGGGCATCATGTGACAGTTCTGCCCATCTCCACGACCCCGCAGGCTGTGTGCGCCAGCTCCGCATCCAAGGGGAGGAGGTGGCCTTTGGGGACATGGACCTGCAGGCACACGGTGTCACCAATTGTCCCACCTGCCAGGACCAGCCGTGCCAGGTGAGGATGGAGGGGAGGAGGTGATGCCCACCCATCCCCACCCACTACTTACACCCATGTCACCCCTCACCCAGAACGGCGGCGTGTGCCAGGATGACGAGAGCGGCACCTACGTCTGCCGATGTCCCCACGGCTTCACTGGCAGCAACTGCGAGTACTCGCAGGCTTTGCACTGTCACCCGGGTAGGTGACACCACTCTCTCCACGGGGGCGTCATCCCAGGGTCCCTCCAGGATGGGTGCTCATGGCCTGTCACCCCACAGATGCGTGTGGGCCTGATGCCACCTGCATCAACCGGCTGGACGGGCAGGGCTACACCTGCCGCTGCCACCTGGGCAAGACTGGGGAGAGGTGCACCGAGGGTGAGCCCACAGGGACAGACCTGGCACCATCCTGGGATGTGGGGATGGGGTGGGCACCGCCCCAGGGAAATGCAGACATACCTGGGACCACCCTGGTGACGTGGGTGTAGGACTGGGGACCACTCCAGGGAGGTGGGGACATGGCTGGGACCACCCTGGTGACATGGGGATGGGGATGGGCATGGGGGTGGCATGGGGTGGGGCTGGGTACCACCTTGCAGACACTGGCACAGAGATAAAGACCAGCCTGGAAAGATGGGCACCATGGGGATGGAGGCTGGGGTCCATCCTGGGGATGTGGGTTGGATCTCACCATGGGGTTGAACATTGGGCCGCACTGTGGGGTTGGAGGTTGGGGATGAATGATGGGGTCCCATCCTGGGGATGAAGGTTTGGGATGGATGGATGGATGGATGGATGGATGGATGGATGGACGGACGGAGGGATGGACAGATTGATGTTGTCCCACCCTGGGGATGAAGGCTGTAGATGGATGTTGGGGTCCCACTCCGAGGATGGAGATGGAGGTCCCACCCTGAGGATGGGAGGGTCCCACTCTGGGCACTGACTGGGATGTGCAGGTGAGGTGGTGAACGTGCCATCCTTCGATGAGGAGGGAGCCTTCATCTCGTACCCGCCCCTCACCAACGTGCATCACGAGCTGCGGCTGGAGGTCGAGTTCCTGCCGCTGGTGCCTGACGGGCTCCTGCTCTTCAGCGCTGGCAAAGCCGCCCCTGTCGAGGACTTTGTGGCCTTGGCCATGATCAGTGGCCACCTTGAGTTCCGCTACGAGCTGGGCTCAGGTGGGTGGCACAGGGACAGAGTGCACTGTGGAGAGGTGGCACCGGGAACCCTGGGAGTAAGGGGGTGACAGGGTGTTAGCAGGGTTCACTGACTTCAAAGGGGTCCCTGAGCCACAGTGGGGTTCCCTGGTGCCATTGGGGTGCCCAAATGTCACTGGGGTCCCTGGGAGTCACCGGGGTCCCTGGGAGTCATTCTGGTCCCCAAGTATCACTGGGGTCCCCAAGCACCACCCAGGGCACATCTCAGGTCCCTGAGCATCCCCCGTTGTCCCCGAGTGTCCCCCTCATGACACCACCCTGTCCCCACAGGCCCGGCAGTGCTGCGGAGCACGGAGCCAGTGACTCTGGGCCAGTGGCACTGGGTGACAGCTGAACGAGTGAACAAGGATGGGACGCTGGTGGTGGACGATGCTGTCCCGGTGAAACGCTCCTCGCCCGGCAAGAGCCAGGGGCTCAACCTGCGCAGCCCCCTGTACCTGGGGGGGACCGAGCCCCCCTTGCGCCCCCCCACCAATGCCTCCTTCCGCGGCTGCATCGGCGAGGTGAGACCCCCCTCGTGTCCCCTCGGAGGGGAGGTGACTCTCTCAGGGTGGGAGGTGATTCCCCCATACTGGGGGCATGATCCCCTTGGTGGTGACGGAGGTGATCCCCACTGATGTGCCCTTGTTGGGGGGAGGGTCCCTCTCGGGGTCCCCTTGGGAGGTTGACCCTGTTGGTGGTGTCCCCTTGGTTGGGAGGTGACCCCATTGTTGGGAAGGTGACTTCCCTTCATGTCTCCTTGTTGGAGTTCCCTCATTGGGTTGGTGACGCCCCTTGGTGTCCCCTTGGTTGGAAGTGTCCCCATTGGCAGGGGGGTGGTGCCACCGGTATCCTCTTGTTGATGTCCCCTCGTCGGAGAAGTGACTCTCACTGGTGTCCCCTTGGCGGGGGATGACCCCATTGGTGCCCTGGTCGGGAGGTGACCCCGCGGGCAGAGCGGTGACAGTGGGTGGTGTCCCCGCAGGTGTCCATCAGCGGGAAGCGGGTGGAGCTGCGGGAGCGGTTCCTGCGCAGCCGAGGGGTGCGGCCCTGCGGCCACCGCGCCCCGTGTCGGCTGGGGACCCACGGTGAGAGCGGGGACACGGGTGCGGGAGTGTGGCGGGGGGGGGTCCCTTGCATGCGTGTGTGTGCTGCGTGTGCATTTCTGTGTGACACAGGTCACACCTGTTCCCTGCACACACCCATGCCTGGCGTGCCCTGCGGGGGCTGTGCCCGTGCGTGCGGTGCACACTCACCTGTCACCCCTCAGTGACCGTGTCCCGCTGTCCCCAGGCCCGCACTGCGAGAAGGAGGAGGAGGAGGAGGCCAAAGGCTGTCACCCCTCACAGCCCTGCCTGCACGGTGGCTCCTGTGTCCACGGCTCCTGCCACTGCCCCCCCAGATACAGCGGGGCTCGCTGCCAGCACCGTGAGGGGACAGCGCAGGGACAAGGGGGGACACCCTGGGGACACCTGGGGACACAGGGAGCATGCAGAGACACTGCCAGCACAGTGAGGGGAGAACACATGGAGGGACAAGGAGGGACACCTAGGGACACTTGAAGACACAGAGGGACACCTCGGGTCACCAGGGGACATGGGGGGGACAAAGGAAAGACATGGAGACACCCAGGGGACACAAGGGACACGCACACTTGGGAATAGTTGGAAATACCTGGGGACACTTGGAGACAGCTTGGGACATGTGGGCATGTGGGGGAAAACTTGGGAACGTGGGAAGGCACCTGGGGACATGGCAGGAGGTCATTCAGGGACACTTGGAAGACACTTGGGGACATGGGCAGACACATGTGGGGGCACCTGAGGACATTTGGAGACACCTGGGGACATCTGGAGACTCTTGGGCATTGACTGGGGACACAGAGGGACACCTGAGGACACAGAGGGACACCTGGGGCCATGGCAGGGAGACACACTTGGGGAATATTTGGGAATATCTGGGAATAATTGAAGCCACCTGGGGACATGGGGGGACACCTGGGAACACTGTTGAGGATATACACTTGGGGAATACTTGGGGATACCTGGGAACAACTGGAGACACCTGGGGACATGGTGGGGGGAGACTTGGGGACACCAAGGGGATACATGTCCCCTCCTTTCCCCCCGCTTCTCCTGCAGGGTTGCCGCTGGCAGAGCTGGAGCAGGACTGGCAGGAGGGCAGCGGAGGTGGCGGTGGGTCCCTGCACCCATTTCCCCTTTTTCTCCCCAAAATGCGGGTGGGGCCCCCTCCTCCCATCCCCCCCGACCTCCCTTTTCCCCCAGATGCCCCTGGGCAGTTCAGCGCCGCATTCCAGGACAGATCCTACCTGGCCCTTCCCAGGCACCTCTTCCCTCGTGGGTGAGTGACATGGCACTCCCGAGTGGGTGCTGCACCCGCCCCATGGCACCGCCCCGTTTTTGGGGTGCTGCACCCCTCCCTCCACGGCTTCACCCCCTTTTTGGATGCTGTCCCCCATCACCCACCCCCTCCCCTCGCAGCCCCCCAGAGGCTCCCGAGACCATCGAGCTGGAGCTGCGGACCCGCAGTGCCCAGGGGCTGCTGCTGTGGCACGGCGCGGTGAGAGGAGGGACGGGGGACAGGAAGGGCACTGGGCTGTGAAACTCCCTCAGGTGGGGGTCCGAGTGCTCCTCCTGACCACCCCTCGCTGCTCCCGCAGGAGCCCGGCGAGGGTGGCAAAGCCAAAGATTTCCTTGGCCTCGGGTTGAAGAATGGGCACCTGGTGTTCAGGTGAGGGGGTGACCGGGGACACCTGGCGTCATGTGTGGCACCCGGGGGTCCCCTGAGGCCCACAAGGTGCCCCCTAAGGTGCCGTGCACGCTGACGCCCTGCCCCCCACAGCTACCAGCTGGGCAGTGGCGAGGCCACCATCGCCTCTGAAGACCCCGTCAATGACGGCGAGTGGCACCACGTGACGGTGACAAGGTGGGCGTGGGTCTGGCCGTGGGGTGGGGTCGGGGTGGGATTGGGGGGCAGGTGCTGACGGTACCCTGTAGGGAGGGCCGGCGTGGGCAGCTCCAGGTGGACGGAGAGGAGCCGGTGAGTGGGGAATCACCCGGATCCAACGTCATGGCCAACACAGAGGGCAGCGTCTACGTGGGTACGGTGGGACATGGGGACACGGGGGAACATGGGGAGACATGAGGGGGATGGCTTGGGACACAAATGGACACAGGGTGGAGGTGGCAGGTGGGATGGACAGAGAATAAACATGGGGTGGGAGATGTGGGGTGAAGAGATTGAGCAGGGGACAGGACACAGGGTGGACATGGGGTTGACATGGGATAGACGGGGTGAGGCATGGGATGGCACAGGGGATGGGCATGGGGTGGGACACAGGTACGGGGTGGGATGTGGCATGGACACAGAATGAGACACGGGATGGACGTGGGCTGGGACAGGGTGGGACACGGAGAGACGTGGGATGGACACAGGATAGGACATGGGGTGGGGACACCTGGTGGGACACAAGATAGACGTGGGCAGGTGTCCCAGGCCAGGACACAGGTGGGGCCAGCGGGTGCCCCCTACCCAGTGCCCCCCGTGTCCCCCCGCAGGCGGTGCCCCTGACCCCCATGCCCTGACTGCCGGCAAGTTCAGCTCTGGCTTCTCAGGGTGCGTGCGGGGGCTGGTGCTGGAGTCGGCCGGGATCCCCCGACACCCCATCGACCTCCGGCACGGCGCCGTGGGGGGCTCCCCCGTGCCCCCCTGCCCCTCCTAGCCCCTCTCGAAACAGAGTTTGGGGGGAATTAGGCCAATTTTATTCTTTTCCAAAAAAACCACCAGGAGGAAACGGTGCTTCCCTGCCCCGGGGTGGCTCCGGGGGGGGCCCGGGACCCCTGAAAATGTTTACACCCCCCTTCCACCGGCCCCCCCAAACTGTGCCGGGGCGGCCGGGCCGCCTGGGTGCCCCCACTGGGTGGCGGCGAGGTGGGGGCGCGAGGGACAACTGGGGCGAGGACCGCCCTGCGGGGACAGCTATTAAAGGAGAGACAACCAGTGCTGCTGTGTTTGGGGGCTGCGCCGGGGAAATATAGGGATACAGGAGGGATGGGATGGGATGGGATGGGATGGGATGGGATGGGATGGGATGGGATGGGATGGGAGATGGTGTGGGGATATAGGGGGACTTTGGTATTCGGGTGCAGGGGAGTCCAGCATGAGCGAGATGGTTTGGGGGCTCTGTGGGAGTATAGGAGAGCGGGTGTAGTGGGAGGATTTAGGGGGGCACGGTGTGAGGGTGCAGGGGAGTA
>WEKY01058426.1:29049-65851 GCA_013390045.1 Picathartes gymnocephalus | reverse complement strand
AAACCACGCCCCCATTCCGCACAGATCCCCCAGATCGTACAAGCCACGCCCTTGGTGGTATAAAGCCACGCCCACGATGGACTCAAGCCGTGCCCCCGGCTGTGTGGCGTACCCAAGCCACGCCTCCGTAGCGGAAGCCCCGCCCCCAGCCCAGCGCGTCGCGGCCCAGTAACGTCAGGCTCTCGCGCCGTCACCGCCTCGCGCTCGTGGCGTCACCGGCCCTGACGGCGGCGGGAGGGGCCGGGCGGGATCGGGACCGGGCCAAGCACCGGGGCAAGGACCGGACCGGGCCGGGCCGGGCCGGGCCAGCCCCGGGGAGCCGACGGGAGCGATGGCGCCGCGGCTGCAGCTGGAGAAGGCGGCGTGGCGCTGGACCGAGACGGTGCCGCCCGAGGCGGTGGCGCAGGAGCACATCGAGGCGGCCTATCGCGTCCGGCTGGAGCCTTGCCAGCGCGGTGCCTGCCGGTACCGCGGGGCCGGACCGGGCACCGAACTCCCCCACAGCGCGCGTGGGATCGGGAAGCTTACCCGGACCCCCCGTGTTCCCTCCTCCCGTGAGGCGCGGGGCGTTCCCCGCCCCTCCCGAGGTCCCGCGGGGTCGGTGGAGGCTCTCCCGTGTTCCCTTCTGGGGCACCCCCGTTCCCCGGGGTTGGGGCGGCCCTCAGCACAGTTTCCTTGTGTGACTGCCCAGATACATGGGACTCCCTTGGGGTGGTGGGGAACCTCTGTCCCTCTCTGCTCAGACACAGCGGACCCACCCCCCCCCCNCCCCCCCCCCCCCCCCGCCCCGGTTTGTGGGGAATCCCTCTCGTTTTCTGGCTCCTCAGATATAGTGGAGCTCCCCTGTGGTAGTGGGGGATCCTCCTCCCTACCTGGCTCGCCATATACAGGGCACCACCTTGGTATTGTGGGCACCCCTTGTTGCTGGGCTCTTCAGATATAGGGGAACCCCCATGGGATTGTGGGGGGCCCCTCTCCTTGCTTGTCCCTTCTCATTTACAGGAAAGCCCCAAGGTTGTAGGGAACCCTTTTTGCCTCACTCTCCATTTATAGGGGATCCCTGTGGGTTGTAGGGAACCCATCTCCTCGCCTGGATATAGGGCACTCACACTGGAGTTGGGGCGAGCCCTGTCCCTGCCTTTTTTCCCAGATACAGGAGACCCCCCTTGGGCCCATACTCTCCCTTGGGGTCCCCCTTTTTACCACCAGGGGGTTGGTAAAAACCCCTCTAGCTCTCGATCTCCTTACTCACCATTTTGGGGGGGGGGAGTGTTCTGTGTCTAATGCCATTCAACATTATGGGCTTCCACTTGTCCTCGCCCCCATATCCCCCAATGCCACCCCTGGCAGCCCACAAGGAACACGAGTGTGGGGTCTGTCTCCCCAGGAGGAACTGCCGTGGGAACCCCAACTGCCTGGTGGGCATCGGGGAGCATGTGTGGCTGGGCGAGATCGACGAGAACAGCTTCCACAACATCGATGACCCCAACTGCGAGCGCCGCAAGAAGGTACCCCCGAACCCCAGCTCTGGGGTATGAGGGCTGGGAGTGAGGCTCTGTCCTCATCCCATTGCTCCCTGTTCTCCTCCTGATCTCCCTGTTCCCATCCCATTACACCTTGGACTCCTGATTTCCCTGTCCCCATCCCATCACTCCCTGGGCTCTTCCTGATGTCCCTGTCCCCTCCTGTTCCCACTCTGCACTCTGGGACGGGCCCGGAGCTCCACCTCCCCCTTCATGTTTGCACCCAGAAGCCAGACCCAGCTGGGAGCTGCCCAGTGACCGCCCAAGGGTGCTTCCCAACTTCTGGAAGTGTCAGGAAAGCCCTCCCATGCACCTGCTGCTGCCCCGCTGGGCACGAGGGAGGAGTGACCTTTCCTGGCCCTTTCTCTGCTCCCCTAGAATGCCTTCGTGGGCCTGACAAACCTTGGTGCCACGTGCTACGTGAACACCTTCCTGCAGATGTGGTTCCTGAACCTGGAGCTGCGACAGGCACTGTACCTGTGCCCCAGCACCTGCGGGGATGGCCTTCCCAAGGACACAGGTGCGTGGGAGAAAGGGACTCGGTCTTTTGCCCCTAAAGCCACCCATTGGGATAAGGTTTATCAGGAGAATCCATGGGTGAAGCTACAGCCACGCATCCCATCGCTGCACTGTTAATTTCGAGCCATCACCGGGGTTTTGGGAAGAAACCAACCTTAATCCAAGTGATTTCTTAGATCAGAGTGGTATGAGCTGGTTGAAAATGACGATTTGGTTTGGTCTTGCTTCCCAAAGTAGCCTGGTGCTGGTGCTGGGGGTGGACCATGTGGATGAGGGCTGGTCTGTGCTATCACTGAGCTGCACTTATCCAGTGGCAGGGCTGAAATTTGGGCCCCAGACAGGATTAAGGCTCCCGGTTTTTCCTGATCTTGGGTGCTTTCCCCTGGGAAGCTCTGGGTCAGCATAGCTGCCTCAGCTCTGCTGCTGTTTCATGGTGGTTTTAAATGATGTTTCACCTTCTGGGGGAAATAAGAAGCTGTTTTTCAGGGTAATTGGTGCATGCTGTGTAAACCCTTCACTCGCAACTCACGCTGGGCACTGTGGGATGGAATAATGGAATCCCTAAGGTTGGAAAACTCCCACAATTATCAGTCTGACCATTCCCCCAGGACTGCCAAGCCCACCATTTACCCAGGTGCCACATTCACGCATTTTTTTAGCACTTCCAGGGATGGTGATTCCACCACTGCCCTGAACAGCCTGTGCCGGTGCCTGACCACTCTTTCAGTGAAGGAATTTTCCTTGATATCCAACCTGGACCTCCCCTGATGCAACTCAAGGTCATTTCTTCTCATCCTGTCCCTAGTTCCCTGGGAGCAGAGCCTGGCTCTACCCTCCTGTCTGAAAGTTGCACAAAGTAAATATTTACAGTTGGACTTGACGATTCTAAGGGTTTCTTCCAACCTAAATTATTCTCTTCTCAGCTTGTGCTGGAATTTACCATCATCACCTACATGATCCTGCCAACTCAAACCACCTTCCAACCCCATCACTTCTAGCGGTTAATTTCCCCTGACTAAAGCATAACAAACAAAGCACTTGGAGCGATCCCTTCTAACCCGAAATTCCTGCTGTGCCTTGTGTTTTTCCCAGATTACGAGCCCCAGACCATCTGCGAGCACCTGCAGTACCTGTTTGCTCTGTTGCAGAACAGCAAGCGGCGCTACATCGACCCCTCAGGCTTTGTCAAGGCGTTGGGGCTGGACACGGGGCAGCAGCAGGTGCATGGGAGGGCTTTCCTGACACTTCCAGAAGTTGGGAAGCACCCTTGGGCGGTCACTGGGCAGCTCCCAGCTGGGTCTGGCTTCTGGGTGCAAACATGAAGGGGGAGGTGGAGCTCCGGGCCCGTCCCAGAGTGCAGAGTGGGAACAGGAGGGGACAGGGACATCAGGAAGAGCCCAGGGAGTGATGGGATGAGGACAGGGAGATAGGAGGAGCCCAGGGAATGATGGGATGAGGCCAGGAAGTGATGAGTGCAGAAGATCAGGAGGAGCCAAGGGCGTGGTGGGATGAAGACCAGGAGCAATGGGATGGGGCCAGGTGGGAGCCATGGCTGCAGTGAGAGTCCTTGTGCAGGTATTCCATGGGCTGCTCCTCCCTGGGGGGGTTGTGTGTTGGAAGGGCCCTCCCAAGGTGAAAAGATCCTCAGGGTGAGGTGGATCTCCAGGAGCCAGCAGGGATCCGAGGGGATCAAGTTCTGCAGGGCCCTGTGGGGCTGCAGCTACAGAGAGCCTGGGAGAGGGACATGGCTTGGAAATCCTTTGGAGAGGTAATGGGAGGCTGTGGAGGAAGAGCCGGAGCACTGGAAATGTTTCCTTGGGAGGGTCAGGAGGGGAAGGAAGCCAACCAGGGACACCAAAGGGCAGCTGAGAGAGGCCAAAACCTGTTTGTTTGGAAGAGCAGAACCAGGGTGGGAGAGAAAGGCCCTGAGCTGGGTGTGGGGAAGCTCCAGAGCGGAGCCAGGATCACCCATAGGACAACTTCTCATTTTTGGGGTGTTTTTATTTCTCTTCTCACCTCTGATCTGAGCAGGGACAGCTGTGAAAACAAGGATCCAGGGGCTCGAAAGCTCCACGGGAGGGTTTTTATCCCTTCCAGAATCCTGGGAGGAGGGGGGCAAGTCAAAGCCTCTGGCAGGGTGAGCCAGAGCAGCTCCTGCTGTGCTCCCAGTCCGAGGGCCTCACGCTCCTTTTAGCCAAATTCCTCTGTTTTCCTGAGTTCTCCTGCCTGGTCTTTATTTTCCATGCAGTGCACTGAGCATTGGCACAGCCTGTGTGGAGAGCTCAGGGTAATTAGCAGTGAGTTAGTGACAGGGTTGGGATTGTGCTGTGGTGGATTGTTAATGAACTTAGATTTCTTTTTCAGGATGCCCAGGAGTTTTCCAAGCTGTTCATGTCCCTGCTGGAAGATACTTTGTCCAAACAGAAAAACCCAGATGTCCGGAATATTGTGCAAAAGCAGTTTTGTGGAGAGTATGCCTATGTCACAGTGTAAGTAATAGTTTTGGGAAGACCTTTTTGTAAATATTTAAATTTTTAGAAGGGTTTGGGAGGGGAAAATCCCTGCTAACAACCAGAACAGGCAGTTAGGCTGCAGCAGAAAAACTTTCTGAGATATATTTTTTTCCTTTCCTGTTCCTGTGTGTGTGGTGTTGCTGTGACAGTTCTCCAGCTGGTTTTAATCCTTTAATGAGAACTTACTACCTAAACGTGCAAGTGAGTTAGTGGAATGGCAGGTTCTGCAGCCAGAAAACAGCATCCTGGATGTCGTATTTTCATTCCTGTGTTCTCAGAGCTGTGAATTTCACCTTAAAAATAATATAAAATGGTGCATGCGAGTTGTGGCAGGTCCTGGTAGGTGCTTTTAAGCTGTTCAAACCTTCTCCTGGAGTTGTTGTGGTGTGGAGGTGGGAATCTCCTTAGCCCTGACTTCACTTTTTCTTCTGGTTTTATTCAAGGAATATTTTACTAAAGGCTGGGGAGTCCCGACACGTGAGCCATGACCTGTCCTCAGATATATTTTTGTCTTCTTTCCCATCCCAGCTGCAACCAGTGTGGCAGAGAATCTAAACTGGTGTCTAAATTTTACGAGCTGGAGTTAAACATCCAAGGACACAAGCAGTTGTCAGACTGTATAACGGAATTCCTTAAGGTATGAGCTCGTTGGGGTTGGAGTCCTGCTATTTTTAGCAAGGAATTTCAATTCCTTCCTCCAATTCACAGCCTTGGAGGTCAGTGTCAGAGCGAAGCCACTGACTTGGCTCAGTGGGATGCATGGAAGTGAAAATGGTTTTTTCTGCAGACTCAAAAAATGAGGATTGAGGCATGGAGCAAGGAACGGCTCTGTGATATCACATGCTCCTGTTACGGCTTTAAAAAGCACTTGAAAGTTGCATTTTTAGTTAAAATACTTTGCCAGGAAAGTTAGGGAAAAGTCTCTGCCTGCTTTGTAACGGATAGCACTGGGAGAAGGGCTGCTTTCCGTGTTTTCTGTGTCAGTGCTCATTTGCATAGCAACAGGAGACATTCCCTGCTGAAATATGTGCTCTCAGAAGTACCAGGGAGCACCGGGAATAGCTGCTGGAACAGCTGCAAGTGCTCTCAATTCAGCTTGAAAATTTGCCTGGATCTGAAGTTCAGCTCTGGCACACTAAGGTGTGGATTCCACTCAAACTGTTTAGGACAGAACTAACCTGAACCCCTTCCCTGAGCTCCTTGCTTGCCAGTGCACTCAGCAAACCAGTTGCTCTGCCTGGAAGGTCTGCTATGAAACAAAACTGGTTTGGGTGCACATATTAAACTCCTGAATTGGTGAACTTGGCATTTGTCTGCTCCTCCTTCACACAAAACAATCCTGTGATGTTTTTAGGGGGATTGGAATTTTCCTCTGGCCTAATCCTGCCCTTGGATCTGCTTAGGCAGTGAGTGACTCTTGCAGGGTGATTTTGGGTGGCTGAGCAGAGAGTTGTCATTTCCAGGCTAAAACGTGGCTTTACATTAACTGGGTCCATGTGAACTTGTAAAAGGGGTGATTTAATTATTTTCTTTGCTATAAGCCAACTCAGTCAAGTGAGGAGCACTTGGTCAAGAGACCTGAGAACTTGGAATAGGGCTTGATTCAGCCTAAAATTTGCCTTAAAGTGAGAGCAGCCTGCTATCGCAGTGCTGTAAAGTGCAGTTATTAGTGTGTCTTTAAGTCAGAGGAAAATTTGGGAAGCAGCTGAAAAGAGACTTAACTATTTAACATAACTTTGGTGCTTCTCATTCTCCAGCTGTTGAGTAGCTCAATTGACTTTTCAGTGCTGACACATTCTCAAGACCTTTCCCTCTGCCTCTCCAACACTCAGGAGGAAAAATTAGAAGGGGACAATCGTTATTTTTGTGAGACTTGTCAGAGCAAGCAAAACGCCACGAGGAAGATCCGGCTGCTCAGCCTGCCCTGCACCCTCAACCTGCAGCTCATGCGCTTTGTGTTTGACAGGTGAGTGGGAACACCCTGGAAGCTCTTTGGGAAGTCATCTACCCTGCTCTTCCTGCTTTAATTTGAGGGGTGACGGTGTCTGAGCGTCTTTAGGGATGCTCAGGGGAGTTCAAGGGAGTTAGTTTGGGATGTGAGCTGTTACTGCTGTGCCCTGAGCCAAAGCTTTGCCTCTGCACAGACAAACTGGCCACAAGAAGAAGCTGAACACCTACATTGGCTTCTCAGAGCTGCTGGACATGGAGCCTTTCATGGAGCAAAAATGTGAGTTTGGGGCAGTTTTTTGTTATCTTTGCCCATTGCCTCTTGGCAGATCTCCTCTGTAATTCTGTTTAGGAGGAAATTCCTCCCTTTGAGGGTGGTGAGATGCTGGCACAGGATGCCCAGAGAAGCTGTGGCTGCCCCATCCCTGGAAGTGTCCAAGGCCACGTTGGGTAGGGCTTGGAGCGGCCTGGGATAGTGGAAAATGTCCCTGCCCATGGTAGTGGGTGGAGCAAGATGGGCTTTAAAATCCCTTCCAACCCAAACCATTCTGGGATTCTGCGATTCCTCTGAATCCTCTTTTTGATTGAAAATTCTGTCCAGAGTTGTTTGAAGCCCGCATTTCAAACACCCTTGTTCTTAAGCCACAACCTTCTTAGCAATGTCCTGAAGAGCTGCGAGCTCAGGTGCAGGCTTTGCTGCCTGGTGAAAGCCTGGAGCTTTGGGACGGGAGGGGTGGATGTTGTTGGCTGCAGATCTGTGTCAGGGCTGCTTGCCTTGCAGGTGGTGTGTACGTGTATGAGCTGAGCGCTGTGCTCATACACCGTGGAGTGAGCGCCTACTCCGGCCACTACATCGCCCACGTCAAGGACCCGCAGACAGGAGAGTGGTACAAGTTCAATGACGAAGACATCGAGAAGATGGAGGAGAAGAAGCTGCAGTTGGGGATTGAGGAAGATCTAGGTAAAACCTTTCAGTTGTGAGTGCCCTTTTAAACTAACTCTTTCCACCAAAACCCTGGATGCAGCCTCCTGCTCCTCCCCAGAACCCTCCTACATGGCCTGTCATGGCTCAGAGGAACGTGGGAAACAGCAGACCTGGTGATTGCAACCAGATTTGCTTCATCTCAGCCCTGTGTGAGTGTTTATACCTCATGATCTAGTATTTCTCTGACTGCTACATGGCAGATAAGACACTGATAACATGGGCAGCGGGTTCATATCAGGGAGCAGCAGGCGAATGCCACTTCCTTGGAACAGATAAAAAGAATGCTTTCAGTTTCCTTAACACGTTATGGTTCTGTTCCACTGAGGTGTTTTACTTGGACGCATTAAAAAAGATTTTGAGCCAAATAGCAACTTGGAAGCTAAAACTGCCATTTTACTCTGAGCTTTTTCCTTGGTGCTTTTCTGTTTTACTGGCTCATTGTGTGCTGCCCAGATCACCGTGTTCCTGGGCTGGATTTCTTGGAGAGCCGGGCTGAGGCTGGACCTGTGGATTTCTCCCTCTGCAGTCAGTAAATAAGAGCAGCTCAGTGTTGGCATTTGGAATGAATTGGTTTTGTAGAGATTCAGTGTTCTGTAGTGCAGGTGCTCACAGAGGAGAAAACCAGGGAAATTAATAAGAGCTTCACTTGCAGTGTAAGCAATCAATTCCCAGGAATTCTGGCCCACCTGGATGCTTTGCTGTGGTTGGAATTTATGGAATGTTGCTTTTCTTGAAGGCATCTTTAGAGAAAAAAAAAAACACCTGCAGATTTAAGTGCTCCCTTGGTTTGGTGTAATGGGGCATCAGCCTTCTCCCATTTCCTTGTTCTCACCTGCAGGATGCTTCTTGGGGTGCTGGAATGTGTCCAGAGGTGGGCAGTGATGCTGGGGAAAGGTCTGGAGCACAAGGAAAAGAGTCTGGAGAACTTCTGAGGAGCAGAAGGAGCTAGGGGGCCTCAGCCTGGAGAAAAGGAGGCTCAGGGAGGACCTTCTGGCTCTGCATAAGTCCCTGACAGGAGAGGGTGGCTGGGGCGGGTCGTACTCTGCTGCCAGGGAACAGGGACGGGACAAGAGGTAGCAGCCCCAAGTTGTGCCAGGGGAGATTTAGGTTGGATATTGGGAAAAATCCTTCATGGAAGGTGTAGTCAGGCATTGGAAGAGGCTGGACATGGTAGTGCTGGAATCACCACCCCTGGGGGTATTCAGAAAGTGTGTGAATGTGGCACCTGGGGACAGGGGTTAGGGCTGGACCTGGCAGTGCTGGTTTAATGGTTGGACTTGATCATCCTGGAGGGCTTTTCCAGCCGTAGTGATTCCATGATCCCGCCTGTGGCAGCAGCTCTGTCCCGCCCCCTTGGCCCTGCTCGCTGCCCAGGCTGGGGCTGACTGGACATCTGGTGGTGCACAAGGAAACTGAGCCCTAGCAGGCACCGAGAGCACTTCAGGCTTTGTTGTTACCCTCCCACTCACCCAGCGCAACAAAATGAGATGCAAATAAACTGCTGTGACCTCAATTTTATAAAGTTTTATGCTTAACTGCAAGTAAATGTTCTTATTTCTCGTGTTTCAATTCAAGGCTGTTTGGAGGATAGAAGTAGTCTGTGTTCAGGAGCCTCTTTAAGCTGGGAGCTCAATATTTGTATCAAGTTTTGATGTAATTTGCCTGTTCCGGGCAAAACTGAGGCCTTTCTTTGTTACAAATGCATGTAACAGGAGGAGAAGGTCAGTAACATAAAGTGAAGGTCTGTGTGGGGGAAGAGTCTTGGCCATGCAGATGGGAACAATTTAGAGAATTCTTGGATAAAATGCAAATAAATAGAGTCTGGGAAGTCCCCTGGATGGTGTGGGGGGGAAAGGCACATGATTTTTTTCAGAATTTGGGAAAAAGAAACTTAATTCAGTGGTCCATTTAGAGTTTGACTTACGGAACATTGTTCCTTTGATTTTTTTCTTTATTTAAAACTGTTTGATTTTTAAAGCTGCAGCTGTAGATAAGTGTTTTCCTTGCCTGAGAATCCATCTGGAAACAGCAGCTCTTGCAACACAACTTTACATCCCCCAGCAGCTGCTCCAAAACAACTCTTTCCATGGTTCTTGGCTTCCTAAAAGCTTTGCTGTGTTTTGTTCATGCCACGATCACCTGTAACTACGATTCTCTTCCCTGGGGATTCGACTCTTTTCTTTGGAGTCAGGACACCAGAACAAGAGGCAAAAGGGAGAAAAAGGATGTTTTTCCAAGAGTGGATTTTGGCTCGGAGAAGTTCCACTGGAGAGAGAAGAAAGGCTCTTGGAGAAGGGAGGTTCAGAACAGGCTCCTAAATTTAGTCCCTTTGATTTACCCAGAAAGGCTGGAGAGATTTTGGGCTTTCTTTGGGATACAATTTTGAGTCATTCCAAGCCCAGTGCTTGGCACAGAGGCCTGGCACAGGGAAGCTGGCTGGGTGGCAAACTCATCCTGTTAATGGAGGATCGGGAAAGGAGGGGCTCTTGTGTTGCTGAGGTTTTTGCCTTTTGTTCCCACAGCAGAGCCATCGAAATCGCAGACGCGGAAGCCCAAGTGTGGCAGGGGCACGCACTGCTCCCGCAACGCCTACATGTTGGTGTACAGGCTGCAGGCCCGCGAGAAATCCCTCACAGTCCAAGTGCCAGGTGAGTCCCTCGGGGACCCGCCTCCTCCTGCAGTGCTCCAGGTGGGCCAGGAGGCAGAATTTTGTTTGAAGCCCCATTTTGGGGCTGGAGACCCTCTGCTCTGGTTCCCGCCTGGGAGAGCTGGAGAAGGCCCCAGGGTGATCTTACAGGCCCTTCCAGTGCCTAAAGGGTCTCCAAGAGAGCTTGAGAGGGAATTGGGACAAGAGATGGAGTGCCAGGACAAGGGGAATGGCTTCCCACTGCCAGAGGGCAGGGTCCCAGATGGGATATTGGGAAGAAATTCCTGGCTGTGAGCGGAGTGAGGTCCCGGCACAGAATTCCCAGAGAAGCTGTGGCTGCCCCTGGATCCCTGTAAGTGGCCAAGGCCAGGTTGGATGGGGCATGAGGCAAAAGGGGATAGTGGAAGGGTATCCCTGGGTGAAGCAAAATGATCTTCAAGGTCCCTCCCAACCTACTCCAGGATTCCGTGATTTTTGACTGTTTTCCATGAGTCCCAAAGGTGCCATGTGGCACCTTGGTGTCTTGACCAGTGAAACCCCTGGATTTTCCCAGCACTTAATTAACATTAAACTGCTGATCCCTCCCGTGTGCCCACTCATTGCTTTCTTAACCAACTGGTCAAGCTGGGAAAGGGTCAGGAAGAGATGGTCCCACTGGGATTCACCAGCGTGATCCTGCTTGGATCCCAAAGGCACAGGAGAACAGTGTAGTTAAATGTCATCAGCAGTGCATGAGGAGGTGAATAATCCTGACAGATGTCAGGTTCCCTCTGCGACTGCTTCAGCTTTGCCACATCAGGAATAAATGACATGAAAATAAAGAGGCTCCAAGCCCCGAATGGGAATTTGGGCTGAGCACTTTTGTGTTGTGCTTTAGAATTATGGGGGTGCCAGAACTCCCTGTGGGCTTGCCCTGTGGCTTTAACGTTTCCCATTTGGCTGCTCCTTGATTAGAAGGACTAATTAGGCCCCTGGTGCTGAGGTGTGTTCCCCCTTCACTCATTTTCTGTGGAGCAGGGACAGCAGAGGTGGCAGGTCCCTTTGGATCTTTGCAGAGGGGGTAAATCATACACCTTATGCCCCCCTAATAACACCCCAAACCTTTCCCAAGCCCCCCCGTTTAAAACACACCCCCCCAAGCCATAAAACTTAAGGAATTAGCACTAATTCCTGCCTGGTTCTGGATTTTCAGCCTGTTTCCTGAGCTTTCTTGCTCTCCCTTTCCTCCTACCCCTCTGCCCAAAACAATACCTCAACAAAAACCTCCCCACCCAGGTCCAGATTCCTGCACAGCCCCGCGGTTGCCTTTGTTTCCTGTGGAATCCTGCCAGAGAACAGAGAGTGAAGGGCAGCAGTCAAGCTCTGTGGTTGTGGGGAGGTTTCATGGAACTGTAAATATGAGGCATTTTGCTTTGATGCTGTTAAAAAGCGGATTTTCCGGGACAGTGGAGAGACATAACTTGGCACTGATCTCAAGGAGGTCAGGCTGGTTATTTTTTAATACTAGATATTCTCCCAAGGTGGATATTTTGGTCAACAATTAACCTTTTTGCAGATATTTTAGCTCTTCAAAATAATTCTGAATAGGAAAAGGCCTCAGATAAGCAGAGCTTCCCCCCCACTCCCTCCCACTAACCTAGTGAGGGAAGTGGTTTATCTTCTTTTTTTCCCTGCTAAGGTTTGGTTTGTTTGGGGTTTTTCCATCAGTGGCAGCAAAAATCCCCATTTCCCTCACCTTTCTGTTGATCTGCTCTGGCTAATCTCCCATCACCTGAGGGCTCTTTGCCCTTGGGTTTGCAACATGCTGGATCACAGGTCGTGACAGGCTTTGAGTGTATCCAGAGGGTGAAAAGCTTTTGTTTCCCCTTCCCAGGAATGATGAGGCAGGACAGAGGAGCTGCAGTTAACATAGCAACCAACCCCAAGTAAATGATTTTCTTGAGTGCAAGACTTTGCATTTAATCATCTGCAACCATCAATATCAGAGAGAGCAACATGCTTGGCTTGGGGAAAGACCGCCCAGCAGGGCTGCGGGAGGGAATTTTTAGGTTTGTTATCCCCAAATAACCCATGGTAATTAACATAGCTGGCATTTTCCCTTCAATTCCTGGGGTTTGTTTTCTTTCCCAGCTTTTCTGCAGGAGCTGGTAGAGCGGGATAACTGCAAGTTTGAGGAGTGGTGCAACGAAATGGCCGAGATGCGCAAACAGAGTGTGGCCAGAGGGAAGATCAAACACGAGGAGGTGAAGGAGCTCTACCAAAGGTTACCCGCCGAAGCTGGTCTGTAAGACATTGTGGAGTATTGCTGTAGTAGAGCTGTTAAGAATGATTTGTGACTAACTCCCCACTCCTGTGGCCTTGCTGGAAGGCATTCCCACAGCCCTCTGGAAGGGGAGAGCTTCATGCATGCTTACATTTGTCTTCCCTTGCTTCTTTTCCTGCCTTAACCTACTTTTCTCCTTTCTTTGCTCATTCTCGTGGCCTCTGGTGTCGCTAATTCCCTCCTGCTCCTTCCCCATCCGTCAGTCTCATGCTTTGTGACTCTTTTCTTCTGCCTGGTGAGCAGCTCAGCTTGTTAGGAGCATCGAGGCGGAATAACTGCCTGCTCCCAAATTGACAGCTCAGGGCAGGTTTGGGAGCTGGTGAGCCCGATCCGTCAGCAGGTAACGGGCTAAGAGAATGCCTGACCTCCAGCAGAAAATTACTGGATCCATCCCTGCCAGTGCTTCATTGCTCCCTGTCTCAGCTTTGTAGGGAGACTGAGGTTAAGCTTTTCCTGCCTCTCCTTGTGTCTTGTTGCCTGCGCACATGGAGTTTTATTTCCCACCTTGTTTTTCTTGCCCATCTCCCACAAAACTTACTCTATCCATCCAGCCCAGGGAATTTGTCTCCACTTTGTGCCTCTCCTAAAAACTGCAGGATAATTATAATTGAAGACTTTGAAGTGGGTTTAATTGTGTGGCCTGTTAGAGAATTTGGTGTTCAGCTTTTATTATTGATGTTCAGAGTCCACCATGAGATTGGAATGGCCCAACAGCAAACTCCTGTTCCTGTAAACATCTGCCTCTCCAATTTGGGAATGCAGGTGCTGAACTCTGGAGCAGGAAGGTGTCACTTCACGAGCCTGAGCAGCACTCAGATGTCACTGTGAGATCAGAGTTGTGCTGGAGGGATGAACCTGCCCTGAGTCACCCATGAAAAGGAGCAGCAGCACAGTTCCAGTGTGGTTTTCCTCAGCAGGAGCAGAAGGGTTTGCTCTCAGCAGTTCTGATGTGACAGAGGAATAAATCTCAGAAAAGATGGTTTTCACAAGTGCAGGTGAAGCTCTTCTGCCCCAATTTAGAGATGACAGGACCTAAAGCTTTGCCCTGAGGCACCCTCTGCCTGCTGCTGGCATATCGTGGGCACAGCCCTTCCAGCACAGCTGGAGGAAGCGTCATTCTAGCACTGCTCCAGGTCCTGTCGCTCTGGAGCTCGGGGCTCTCTCTGCAGCTGTGCAGACACGTTTTCTGCCAGCTTTGTGGAGCCTGCCCCAAAAAACCCTCCTTTCTGGGGGAGGCAGTTTCATACCAAACTAGCAAACCAGTTCTGACAGCGATGCAATTCTCTGGAGGTCACGGCTGCAGAGGGCGTTGCGTAAGATGAAAACACCATGGATTGAGGCTGTGGAGAAGAGGCTTCACAGAGCTCCAGTGCAAGCTGGAGACACAGTGTTTTCCCATCTTCTGTATTTTCCTCTTGCCTCTCTGTTGCCCTTTCCTAGGAAACATGAAGGATTTGTGCTCATTTATAAATGTCACCAACGGGTGCATTTCCCTATGGTTTCAGAGCTGCTCTCATGGCAGCACAGAATGGGTTTGAATTCTTCCTGATTTCCCAGTCATCCCACAGAAGAGTTGTGTAGTGATACTGTGCCTCAGTATTGGGATACAGGGGTTTCACCCCAACCTGCTCATGCAAGCACTGACCTGCTCCTGAACCTCGGCTTTGTACTTCTCTTTCAGCAAATGAGGGCAAGCCTGCTGCTCTGCTTCAGCAAAAAATCTAAGCAAGTTTCCTTTTGCACTGTAAATTTTAAAATTTTCTCACCTAAAATTGTAAGAGACACAGATATTTTGGGTGATGAAAGCACAGGAGGAACACCGATTTCGTCTCTGCTGTTGTTACCTTTAATTTTCAAATTACCCCAGTGAACTGTCTCTGTTGTAGAAAAAGCCTGTAATGTATGATCATGATTTAAATATTGTATCAGTCCCTTGATGGATGGTAGGAAAGCCTTCCCCTTCCCTCGACTGCTCTCTTGTAATCCCCAAAAGGTTTGAAAGCACTCCCATTCCTCCTTGGAGCTGTTGCATATTGATTGCTGAATCCAAAATGATCTGCACATCTTAATCTCACATAGCTCCTGTCTTCCAAGTCTGTGACACGGAGATCAGAATGGGGTGGGAGAAGCTGGATCAGACCTTTAAGAACGTGTACCTCAGAGATGTAATCAACAGTGATTGCCTGTTAATTTTTAAGAGTAATTATAAAATACCTGGTGTTGGAGCTGACATGTATCATCTTGTGTCTCTTTGTGGTTTCTCCCCTCCCAGGTTCCCCCTATGACTTCATCTCTCTGGAATGGCTGCAGAAATGGCTGGATGAGTCCACTCCTCCCAAGCCGATTGATAACACAGCCTGCCTGTGCTCCCACGGCAAACTTCATCCTGATAAAATATCCCTGATGAAGAGGATATCGGAATATGTGGCCGACTTCTTCTACCGGCGATATGGAGGAGGGCCCCGGCTCAACGGTAACATCCTCTCCAAGCCCCCTCCTGGGATGTGGTTTGGAGCCTTATTCTGGTCCCAGCCCTGCTTTGAGCCATCCTTTCTCATCATAAATTTATTTCAGTGCATGGCTTTAGTGCTGCCTTATTTCCAGGGGATTTTTTTTAATATCACTTCATTCTGTTACCATTTCCCAAACCCATTCAGGGGGATTGCAGGGTCTGCTTTGGCCCTGGGCTCTGCTCAGGGCAGGGCTGTGTGTGGAGGAATTGCTGTGGAGGAATGGGGCGCTTGGCTCAGGAAACGTAATACTTGGAAGGTTGGAAGGCGATTCTAGAAAATAAAACTTGCACATGCAACATTCCAAACTCTTGACAATTATTTTCTGTGCCTGCAGCACCCACAGCTCCTGTGTGGGCTGGGTCTCATGGAGTATTTAGGCCAAAAATATCCCTTCCTGTCTGTCACCTCATCCAAGGAAGCACTTACCTGTTAGCCTGCTCCTTTTGAAGCATCTACCACACATTCTGCTTTTTGGGGTCAGCCCAGCCCCTCAAGGCTTTGGACATCCCCTCATCAAGCCCCAGGTTTTGTTCCTTTTAGGAAGTTGCTCAGTAACTCCCACTGAGACCAAATTAGCTCAGCTCCTACTGGGAGCTTGTAGGGAAGAAACTGCTTGTGACGCAAGCAGGCTTTGTGGGGAAAAACAGGGCAAGGTTTATTAGTCAAGTGGAAGATTGCCTGAAGGGTTGTGGGTTGAGTATGGCTGGCAGGGAGGGAGGGATGCATAAAAGGATGGATGGACACGCTGCTTCCCTTCTCCTCTTGCTCCAGGATGAAAATCTATAAAAACATGCCCAGCTGAAGGATTTCCACTCCCTTGGTCCAGTGCAGCCTTGCAGGAGGATGGTTTTTCTGGGTTGAGCTGGTAAAGTGCCACAGTATAGGTGTTTTGCTGGCATTTCCTGCCTCCTGTGGCTGGGTGCTGGGCTGCCCTGGCTTCCTGGGACTGCAGGGTGTGGATACCAGGAGCTGTGAGAGCAGAGCTGTGAAGCAGTGGAACAGATCACACCTCATTTGAAGTATTTTATGCTTCTTTAAGCTTCAAATGTGGCCTGATGTGGCTGTAACCCCCAGGATTCCCTCATTCACAGGTGAAATCACCCATCCCGAGGCAGGATAGTTGGTACACACCTGTCTGAGGGCCTTCAAACCAGCAGGGAACTACCTGTGCAATAAATTATGCAATAAATAGTGTAAAAACCTGTGTTTCTTTCCCCCCCACCTCAGTCAAAGCACTTTGCAAGGACTGTGTGGTGGAAAGGTGTCGTATCCTGCGGCTGAAGAATCAGCTGAACGAGGACTACAAAACCGTGACCAACCTGCTGAAGATGACAGTCAAGGGGTATGGAAGTCCCAAATGCTGTCAAAGATGCTTTTTAGAAGTGCTCAAATAGCTTTTTCCTGAAGATTTCCGTGTGTGAGCTCTGAAGAAGGGTGCTGTTGTCTCCCCACAGGAACGATGGGTTTTGGGTTGGAAAAGCATCCTTGAGGAGCTGGCGTCAGCTGGCTCTGGAGCAATTAAATGAGCAAGATGAAGATGCAGAGCACAGTAATGGAAAAATGAATGGAAATGCACAAAACAAAGGTATTTACTCCTGATTTCCTCCTAATTTCTGCTGCTGTAGAGACCCACCAGCTCTGCCTGATCCCTCCTAACAAAAGACACATCAGGGGTTTCTGTAGCTGGTTTGTTCCCCTTGTATGAGTAGGGAGGAAAGGATAACAAATCAAATAAAAAAGTCCTTCATTTGAGGAGCTTTTCCTTTGCTAAGCTTGGAAACTGCGAGGTGATCTTTATGCTGGAGTGGGAGATGAGGTGATAAGTGGTTTTACAAAGCTGTTCGAAATTACCACCCCAGACACAGAATCTTTTCATCCACTTTTCTCTGAATGAGAGAGCACAAGGAAGGAAGAAATGTGAAAAATACCTCGGGGAAGGGATGATGATGTTTATTGTGAAGGTTGAGGGATAAAACAGCACAGCTGATAGAGCAGCACTGGGAAAACAAAGCCTAGGAACAAAAATCTTAAATTGCACTCCATTCTGTGCCCATATCATGAGAATAGATGGAGGTTTCATTTGCCTTCTGCTCTTTAAATGTTTAAAAATTATATTTTGTTGAGCTTCTCTGAACTGGGAAAGAAGCTTGTTGGAATGCAAGTGGGAATGATGGCTCAGGGCATTGATCTTGGGCTGGAAGGCTGGAGAGCACCTCAGCCCCCCTGACGAGGTGGAGTACTCATGGAGAAAAGGGTGTTTCCGAGTTACCACTCACTGTTCCTGGGGGTGACTTTGATTCACAACTGGTTGCAACTCCCAGTAGTGCATTTTAATTACTCACAAGCCAAGTTGCTCATTAGAGGTTCTTGCTGACACGTCATTTTCTTGATGATGCTCCATTCAGTGGCCAGCGCTTGATTTTAACTAATTTAGAGATTGACGTAGGGCTTGTCAACCCCCTGGCAGGCTCCCCCTCAGTTTGTCAGGCAGCATCTGGTTTAGATCAGGAATTTTGCCAGGAATTCTTCTCCTTTTGCTCTTACCTAGGCTTGTGTTTAGGTTAAACTCGGAGATGTCTGGGAGCGGGGAACCCCTGCAGTGTTCCAGCCCTAACAAATGCATCCTTTATAATCTCACAAAGGCCTGGCTTGTGCTCCACGCACTTTGAAGCCCTCCTACGTGGCCTGGAGGCTGTAATCCTGCCTGCCCAGAGGCCAAGACACCGGAGAATAACAAATTTCCTTCCAAATTTTCCCTTGGGTGAGGGGTTTGCTGTAATTTGAAAGGCGACCATGCTCCTTTCCCTGTAAGATTTTTTCCTTGGGAGAGGAACTCTCTGCAATCCTCTTGTATTTTTTTTTTTTTAATTAGATGAATCAAATGAAGAGAAGAGGGAGGAGGAAGAGGAGTTAAATTTTAATGAAGACATCGTTTGCCCACATGGTGAGTCTCTCTGGGGGATGGAGCTGAATATGTCCCTTGTTGCCCACTGCTGCACACGTTAACCTTGTAGCCTTTGCTCCAACTGTGGCCAGCTTGAGGAGTCACTGCCGAAGTGTGCTTAATTCTTCTTTTCCTGGTGTTTCTTGCACTCATAAGTTTTACTTGCAGGCAGACTCTGTAAGGACTCAGCCAAGCAGAGCTGGCAGCTGAGCTTCCCTTCCTCACATGGGCAGCACCAAAGCTCTGCCACCGTCTGGAAGCTCTAAAAGCAGTAAGGGAGAAAGAGGTGGTGTAAATCAGTCCAGGTGGGAGCTGAGTGTATCTGTTTAACATCCTGGTTTCCATTAAAGCAGGAGCACTCACCCAGCACCTGGGCCAGGACCACTCCCGGATATCGATTTCCCAACCTGCTGTGCTTTGGTGTCTGTTTACATAAGGTTTTGACCTCATATCGGTTGTTTTGGCAGTGATGCCTCATTAGCTGCATCCTTGGCCACCCTGCCGTTTAAATCTCACTTTTTAAGGCTTGTGTTCCTAGCGATAAAACCTGGTTTTACTTAAGCTCCAGTTTGCAGGCATGAGTTTGTAGGGAGGCTCCATCTTATCTCTAAACAGAAAGAAAAATGGCATAAATTAGCCACACACCTCCTGTCATCAGGGCTAATGAAGAACCTGGAGTAAGGCTTGAGAAATCTCATTTTCAAGCAGAGTGTTTAAGCACTTTGTCACGATTTTAGCTGTTACTCAGAGCCTTGAACACTGCATTTCCCATTGCCTCGAGGCTGCTGCTGCTCAATAAAAACATGGAGTGTGGGGATGGAACATTTATGGAGCCAGACACGATAAAAAATAGGCCAATAGGCCTTTGAAAATGTATGGTGTTAAATTGCTGGTTGATCTGTGACTTGGGGTCATAGCGGAATAAATAATACTAAATAAGGGGGCTGCTGGCAGGGCAGGTTTTGTTGTCTTGAGTTAACCTCTGATAACTCATGGAAAACAAGCTTTCCACCTTGAAAAATTCCCTCTGGAGTGGATCAGCAAATCTGTAGTCTTGTTCCTACGGCCTTAATTTTGTGGTGGAGGAGGTTCCTGCCTCTGTGGTAGGCTCTGGGAAAGGCAGTGCTGGATCTGGGAGGGCTGGCTGGCCTGCAGGAATGCCACCCGGGCATTCCCTTCCCAGCTCCCTTTGCATCCTTGCTGCAATTCCTCGCTCTCCAGTAGCTGCCTGATCCCAGTGAATAATTTTTTCCAGATACCAAGTTAAGCCTTCTTTGATGTCCATGCCCAAAGCGTGTCCCTGGATGGTGGGAGTGGGAAGCAGGGTCAGCAGTGGTTGGGATCATCTTCCAGATGGCAAAACACTTGCTCCCTGCACACCCAGAGCTGATTTTTCCACCTCTTTCACTCACCATGTTAATCTGTTTTCATTAATCATGTGGTGTCAAGGCACTTATTGGTACAAGCTCCATTTTTCCCCCATCCTTGCTGGCTCTGGACAGCATCCTGGGGCAGCCTCCGGAGCCACTTGGCCTTGTTGGATGAAGCTCAAGTGGCCAAGTACTGCATCGAGGCCTGACCTCTGTTTATTAGAGGAAAAGCAGGAGGGGAGCATTGCTATTTTTCCCTCTTCAGGGCTGGCCAAATTCCAGGCTCTGCTGGAGTGAGTCTGTGGGCCTGAGGAGCTGCTTGTCACATTAAAGAGCTGCCGGAGGGTGGGGAGGAAGTTGTTTCTCTCCCTCTCCTCTCTCTGTAGCTCTCTATAGATAATGAGGGATTGTGCCCTTTGGACACCACAGTTGCTGTTTTCCTTCCCTCTTTCTGGTGTGATCCCCACCAAGGCACAGATATTCCCAAATCCCGGATATTCCCAAATCCCCATTCTCATCCTGGTGTTGCAATGGCTGCTCCTTGTGTTTCTCCCTGTGCCTGCAGAGGGACTTCCCTGCTGTGGTGTCGGAGGGAGATGTGGTTGTGTTTTCCCCTTGGCCATCAGCAGCCCTGCAAGTGGGCAGCTGGTTGGATCCCAGAGCCCTTTCCCGTTTTTCCAAGCCTTGTTTATCCGGCCAGCGTGTGTCATCCATCGTGGTGCACATGGTGTCCCAGTGCCTGAGCGTGCCTCCTGCTTCCACCCCTGAGACAACAGGCACAAATGGCTCCTGGAAAACCTTTCTTGGGGTCTTGGAGCTGCCTGAGCATCAGGGTAGATAATCCTGATATCAGGATAAATAATCCTGATGGATAAATAAGTGTTGTGGGGGGTAGCTGGTAAATCTTACTTGGTATCTTCACATCCAGTTATTCCCCAGAGCAGATTTAGGGTGTAAAATCTGCCCTTTCCACATTTTTGTGTGCTTGGATAGGGCACGTGTAACTGTATTGGGATTCTACAGTGGGAGTTTGGGGTTTTCAAGGATGTAGAAGGCACCTGGTGTTACGGAACACAGGGTTGTTATCCTGGGGCTCAGCAAATGGAGTCACCATGAGGATGTAGCTGTGGATAGCCAGGATCAGAAACCAGTACCCCTGTGCCCTCTGGCTTTTCCCAACATCCCTGCTTGTGTTTGATCAGCTGCTTAGGCCATGATCTTGGAAATCTAAAGGGTATTTTTATGAGTTAAATTCATATAATTATTCTCTGTCTAAAGGAAGCAAGGAAGGAATTGAAGGTGACTTTGCTGGTTTTTGCTGACGTGGTGTTGACTGATAAACGTGTGGATTTCTTTCCCCATGTTTATTCCTTGTAATCTTTTCAATCAAGGGCTGCAAAACATCCCTGAGCATGTTGTGATCAAAGCCTTTCCCTGCAGGTGACCTGTGCATCTCTGAAAACGAGCGGAGGGTGGTTTCCAAGGAAGCCTGGGAGAAACTCAAGCAATATTTTCCAAAAGCCCCCGAATTCCCAAATAACAAAGAGTGCTGTTCCCAGTGCAAGGTATTTGCCAAATACTCCCCTTTTGTTGACTGTAAATACTGGTTGTTTTTCTGGTTTTTAACACAACCCTGTGCCGTGGAGGAGAATAAAGTCACCTTTAGTAGCAGCTGGGCTGTAATTAACTGTTTCCTGCAGATTTTGGAGCGTGAAGGGGAGGAAAATGAAGCTCTGCATAAGATGATGGCCAGCGAGCAGAAGACTTCTCTCCAGAACCTGTTCCATGATAAATGCAGACCTTGCCTGGGCAGCTGGCCTCAGGTAGGGAAGGGAGGGGATCAGGGAGTGCAGCCAGGCTCGGGAGAGGTTTTTATTGGCTTTAATCCCTCTCCTGCCCAGAGCAGCTGTGGCTGCCCCATCCCTGGAAGTGTCCAAGGCTGGGTTGGATGGGGCTTGGAGCACCTGGGACAGTGGAAGGTGTCCCTGCCCGTGGCAGAAGTGGAAGGAGATCCCAAGCCAAACCATTCCATAACCATTCACTCAGTCCGTGCCAGCAGAGCTCTCAACGTGTGTTGTGCTGAGGTGTGATTTCCCTGGATTAGCTGTGCTGGCGCAGAGCCCTGGAGAGCCAGGGGCAGGGCTGGTGTGCCAAGGGAGCTGTGGCTGGCCTGCAGTCAGGGAGATAACAGTGACAACAACGTTGCTGCCATGGTTGTATCCGTTCCTGGAAGGACAGAAACAGCACAGCTGCTTCCCACAGCTCTCCATCAGCCTTCCCTGCAGGATGGTGCTGGAACACACCAGAATTTTGCCCCCACCCCCACCTTTTGCTGCTGCTTGGGCAAAATTCAGGTGTGCTCCAGCATCATCCTGTGTCCCAAAAGCTCAGGGAGCTTCCCAAAGTGCTGAAGCCCTTCAAAGATCAGCGGTGGCTGTGCAAACACTCTCCTAGCATCTTCCTTCCCCAGGAATTCTTGGGGATTTGAGGTGCCCAGAATGAGCTGTTGGCTCTAGTCCTTGGCTCCTGGGAGTCTTGTGGTGTTGATTAATGGTTGCCTCTGCAATCCTGCCAGGGTGCTTTGGCAGGTGTCTGCCTCCATCGCTCGCTGCTCCAGCTGGGAATAAAGGCTGAGGCAACACAGATCCATGGCTCGGAACCAAGGAGACCCAAAAGGGTTTAAAAGGAGTTTTTCTTTGTGCTGAGCTGGAGAGCTCCAGGTCCTGCCAGTGGTGGTTAAGGTTCTATCTGGTTGGATTTGCTTTTGGAGCTGGAGAATGGAAAGTTGGAGCTCATCACTGTGGGTCAGAAACAGGAGGGTCTCCACTAGCAGGGTTACATCCTTCTTTCCCTTTTTATTCTCATTTCCCTTTTAGTTTCCTAAGGGAGCCTCATAGAAGAGAGCTGAGGATCCCCCCTCAAGCCTTTGGGGTTTTCCTGATCCAAAGGAGTTGAGGTTTGGGGATGAAAACAAGCAGAGTAAAAAACAAGCAGAAATCACGAAATGAAGGGAAATTAAGAAGTGTATACATATGTATATATATAGATAGATATATTCCTCAGGTGTGCTGAGTTTTCCTACAGAAATTTGGAGCAAGCCCTTAAATCCGTCTTAGGGAAAGGGGTGAGGATATAGGAGAGCATGGAAGTAATGTTGTCACCCAGCTCTTGGGGTCTGAGTGGTTTTTTGTCCAGGAGCAAACAATTTAAAGGAAGATTGGGACAAAACTGCACAGATCATCCCAAAATCACTGTCTCATTTGGTGCACAACTGTGGTTTTGTATCCCTGCTGCTGCCAAGAGGAAAAATTTGGGGATTTTGACGTTGGAAACAATTGAGGGATATTGGAGTGGTCCCACCCCACACCTGTGGGAGTGCAGGGATTCATTGGCTTCAGACCCCGAGCGTCCAGCAAGAGAAACAGCGCTTGAGAGTCCTGGCTGCTCCAGGGAAATGCCCTTTCCCACTGGGAATTAAAAGTAATTGGATCAAAAGCTCAAGTAACTTCATAATAAACACAAGATTAGCAATGGCAGCGCTTAGTACCTGATCCCAAATTATTTTCCTTGGCTTTCGCAGCCCACTTGGATGGAGTTGTCATGGTAAAGCGGCACTGACATCTCAAAGGGAGCGAGTGCTGCCGAAAAACTGAACAGTCATTGTTGGGTTCATTAAAAAGATCCTTTTCCCTCCTCTTTTCCCCCAGGAGACGGATGAGCTGTATATTGTTTCACAGTTCTTTGTAGAAGAATGGAGGAAATTTGTCAGGTAACTTGCCTGGAGGGTTTTGGTGTTTTTATCCCTTATTTTGGGGGCTGTAGATAATACTTTGCTTCCGACTCCTGGCACAGTGAGCTCATAGAAACAATGAAACTGATTTTTGCAGGACCTGTATCCATTGTAATACACTGTAAGAGACTGAATTGCCTTGTTTGCTGTGTGTTAACCAGATGGTTGGATTAGCTGGTAACCTGATTAGTTCTTTTCATCTGTCTGGAGCTGTATCCCAAAGGTCACTGCTCGGGCTGGAGATGGAAATCTCTGCTGGACAGTCATTCTGCACCGCAGAGGAACGCAGATCTCATTTCCTCTTCACTAGTAGTTACTACTCTTTGTTGGAATGCCTTCTGTAAATACTCACCTGTGATTTCTTCCTGGCTTCCTGGAGAGCTGTGGGCGTTTTGGTGGGATAATCTGACCCAGCTTTCCAAACCTCTCCCCTCTCGCAGGAGGCCGACGCGCTGCAGCCCTGTGTCCTCCATAGCAAACAGTGTCCTGCTCTGTCCCCACGGGGGGCTCATGTTCACCTTTTCTTCCATGACCAAAGAAGACTCCAAACAGTGAGTTTCTTCCCTCCCCACACTTGCCCTTTGCCAGGAGCCTCGGGAGAACATTCCCAAAGGAATGGTCTTGCTGCTGAGCCGCAGCAAGATGAGGAGTAATCCTTTCCCTCAAAATTAACACCAAGGCTTTCTCAGAGCCACCTCAGCCTTCCTGCAAGGCAAGACTTAAACTGTCCGAGTATGCTGGGTCAGGAAAAAAGAGCTTCCTTCAGCTTGGTTTGTTCCTGACAATAACCACCCTGGATTTGGCCAGGATGCAGAAACATCCTGCTTCCTTACAATTTGCTTTCCATGAGCCTTCCCCCTGCCCAGAGCACTGGCTGTAGGGCTAGACTTCATGCTCCACAGCCTTGCTTCTGCAGTGATGCAGCACTAAAAGTAGGAAATCATCCACTCCTTTCCTCCTCCATCCCTCCCTCTGGCACGATGGGAGCACAACAGCGTCACTAATCACAGGCTGCTGTTATCTGGGTGTACAGGCCCTCCCATGTCACTGGCTTTTGGATGGATTTTGCAGATTTTCTTTCATTGACAGACCAGCAAGCCAAAGAGGCAGGGTTTTTTGAGACTTCAGGGCTTGGCTTTTCCATGTCATAAAGCACCTGCCTGTTCCTTTGCACAGTATAGCTCTGATATGGCCCAGCGAGTGGGAGAGGATCCAAAAACTCTTTGTTGTGGATCACATCATCAAAATCACCCGGACAGAGGCAGCTGGGGCCGGCCCCGAGAGCGCCCACTACAGCTCCGAGCCCCGTGAGTGCCTCTGCCCCTGGGAATGGCCCCCTTGGGATAAAAACTTCACTCTAAGGGGTCAGTGGGAAAGATAGAGCTTGGCAGATTCCCCCCCTGCAATGCTGTGTCCCACTCCAGCACAGAATGGATGTGGAGCCCCTGGAGCAAGTCCAGAGGAGGCCACAGAGATGCTCCAAGGGCTGGAGCCCCTCTGCTCTGGAGCCAGGCTGGAAGAGCTGGAGGTGCTCAGCCTGGAGAAGAGAAGGCTCCAGGGAGACCTTAGAGCCTCTTCCAGTGCCTAAAGGGGCTCCAGGAGAGCTGGAGAGGGACTTGGGACAAGGGTCAGGACAAGGGGGAATGGCTTTCCACTGCCAGAGGGCAGGGAGAGATGGGATATTGGGAAGGAATTGTTCCCTGTGAGGGAGGGGAGGTCTTGGCACAGGGTGCCTGGGGAAGCTGTGGCTGCCCCTGGATCCCAGGAAGTTTCCAAGGCCTTGAGCAGCCTGGGATAGTGGAAGGTGTCTCTGCCCATGGCAAGGAGTGGGATGACATCCTAAAGGTCTCTTCCAACCCAAACCACTCTGGGATTTGATGTGATTCACTCTGGGTTAGCAGTGAGAGGCCCTGCACTGGGGCCTCTGGGGAGCTGGAGCAGTTAAATGTATTTCCCGTGGTGTTTCCCCAGAACTGTGCCCTGAGTGCCGGGAAGGGCTCCTGTGCCAGCAGCAGCGGGACCTGCGCGAGTACACCCAGGCCACCATCTACATCCACAAAGTGGTGGATAATAAAAAGGTAGGGACTCTCCTCCACCCCTGCTCAGCCTGGCTCCAGGTGCCCCAGGAATGCCCCGAGGGGGCTCTCACAGCTCCCATGTCTGGTGGGGACTGGTGGGGGTCCTGCTGGTCCATGGTGGGGTGAGGGCAGAAATCTGCAGCTCCGGGCATCTTTGGCAGAAACAGCAAATTGGGACATTCTGGCTCTGAAAATTCCATCTCTGTGAGGCTTCCTTTTGCCAAACCAAATCCTTTGTGTTTTCAGGAATGCTCCCAGCTGTTTTCTCTGTCTTAGCTGTGTTCCCAGGCTCTACCTGCTCTCCTCCCCCTCCAGTATTTGTCATTTCCTTTCTTCTTGCTCAAGTGACATTTTTATTCCTGGATAGAGATGAGCTCTTCCCCTTGGTGCTGGTGAGACAGTGAACTTGGAGATGGTTGTCAGGATCCTCTGAAGCTGTGAATTTTGTTTGTACTGATCTTAAGTGTCAGGATCAGCTCAGTGTCAGGTTTTCCAAGTACCCAAAGCTGGTCTGGTAAACCCCCCTCAGGGCTCTGCAGGAGGGAGCCAAGACTGGGTGAGCTTGGATGAAGACGATCCCTGCACCTTTGCAGTGTGGGGTGGGCTTTTTTGGCCTTTCCTTGATTTCCACCTCCCTGCCAATCCCAGGGAGGCACTATAGGCCAGGAAACTGCAGGGAGCTGGAGGCTGGATGGGTTCCTGCCTTGGTTGTGAGATGTGGATCACGCAGCGCCGTCTGGAGCCATTGACCATGAGCTTTCAGCCTGAATCCCCAGCCTGAATCCCTCGTGGCTCTGGTGCACAAGAGGCTTGGCTGTTGTGTTTTTCTGGCACTGCACAGGACTGTGCTCACACATGGGGCTGGCAAAAAAACAGGGAGCTATTCTTTGTGGAGCAGCTGGAGCTGGAGAGAGGGGGCAACAACGTGCCCATGAGATCCCCCAGTAACACAGGGCAGCCTCGGCAGGATGGAAGCAGCAGGAATGCTGGCCAGGATCACTGTCGGCAGCACTGGGAGCCACTGTGTCCTTCCTGCTGGGCTTTGCAGAATCAGGGAGTGTTTCCCAGTCACTCACTCCTTTTCCTCCCTCCTCTGCACCACCTGGTTCCTCCTTGGGGTGAATGGTGCTGCAGAGGGAAGCCTCATCCAGATAAAATCATTCTAGGGTGGCACTGCTGGAATTCAGAGGGCCCTGGGGAATGTTAGGGAGCTGGAATTGCATCATTAATTGTAAATACATTGATGGAGAAAAGAGCTCTTGGCATCTGGGTCTCCTGGGCTCCTGCAAAGCCCAGTTCCAGTCACAGCATAGCTGGGAATTCACATCCAGGCAAATCTATGCCTGGAATGACTTTCACTGGCCTGAACAACCTTTTTATTTTTGTATTTGTGTAAATTATTTAGATTTCATTTACTTACAACCTCCAGCCCCATAAGTAATGGTGTTGCATGTCCCTGCCAGGCTTCTGCAGAGGTGGATAAATGTCTTAATTAATGGAAAATACTTTTGTAATACACTTAGGTCAACCAGCTGATGGGAAAGGAGTCAGTCTGGGGCTCAGGAGACTTTCCCTTTGCCTGGAGAGGAGGGCAGGAAGCACCTGCAGCTCCACAGAAGGAGATTCCTGAGCTGAATCCCACTGATGTTCCACAGAACTGGGGAGGGTGGAGGAGCCTTTGCAGAGCTCATGGAGCAGCTCCCAGGGTTATTCCTGGGCTCTCTGGATGGAGGTGGCACCCAGAGGTGCCCAGGAGCTGTTTGCCATGATGGGACAGGCTGGGTGGATGCTGTTGGTTACGGAGAATGATTTTTATGACTCCAGGTAATGAAGGACGCGGCTCCGGAGCTGAACGTGAGCAGCTCAGAAGCTGAAGAGGAAAGGGAGGAAAACAAGCCAGAGGGGGAGCAAGACCCTGATTTTAACCAGGTAGAGATGAAAAATCCCATCAGGTTCCTTGATTTTTGTATCATCCTCTTGAGTCAGTACGATGGGATCTCCACCCTCCTCCTCTGCATCTCACTGGCAGCGGACAAGTGTCTTAAATTGTCATTTGGATGGTCAAACCACACCAGTGCTGGGTTTTGGAGAGATTAAATATAGATAGGGATTCATGTGCATGTGGAAATCAGCCCCACGCTGGAATTAGGACTAGGAACTGAGGTTTGAAGGCAAATCCTTTGCTCTTCTCCACACTTGCATGCTTCAATTGGCTTTCCAAGGGGTTTTCCATTGCTTCCTGCGTTCCCTGGTGTGACCAAATGGCCCAAAACACTCTCTGGGATCTGGGAAGGTTGTGTTTGTCCCTAAACAACTTGATCTCCTCATTTTTTGCCTCGTTTCCAGGCCAACGGTGGTGCAAAACGCCAGAAGCTCTCCCACCAGAGCTACATCACTTACCAAAAACAGGGAATCAGGAGAAGCACACGGCACCGGAAGGTCCGGGGGGAGAAAGCGCTGCTTGTATCGGCCAACCAGACCCTGAAAGAGCTGAAAATCCAGGTGAGGCCAGCTCTCCTGCCAGGAACAAGGAGGAAAACACAAAATGAGGAGCGTGGTGGCCCAGGGGAAGGATCTGACCCCCCCAGGAGGTGGGGATGGGTGCCGGGGGCTGCCAGGGTGGGAGGTGCCCTAATTCCCGGGATGAGGTGTCCCTGTGCCCCCAGATCATGCACGCCTTCTCCGTGGCCCCCTTCGACCAGAACCTGTCCCTGGACGGGAAGATCCTGAGCGATGACATGGCCACACTGGGCAGCCTGGGAGTGATCCCCGAGTCTGTCATCCTGCTCAAGGTACCGGCGGGCTGGGATTTGGAAATTCGGGATCGCTGAGAGCCCAGAGGGGCGTGCGGGGTTGGGTGTGGAAACGGGGACAAATGGAACAAGCTCCCCGTGGAGCTCCTTGGAGGAGAAAAATCCTTAATTTTTTTGTTTTAGGGAAGGAAAATCCTTAATTTTTTTTTTTTTTTTTTTGTCTTAGGGGAGGAAAATCCTCACTGATTTTTGTTTTGGAGGAGGAAAATCCTTATTTTGTTTCAGAGGAGTAATATCCTTAGGTGTATGGGGGGTTTTTTGTTTGTTTTGGCTTTTTTTTTTTTGGAGAAGGAAAATCGTTAATTATTTTGTTCTGCAGGAGGAAAATCCGTAATTTTTTGTTTTGGAAGAGGAATATCCCTTTTGGTTTGTTTTGGAGGAGGAAAAGCCTTAAATTTTTTGTGTGTTAGGGGCGAAATATGCTAATTGTTTTTGTTTTGGAGGAGGAATATCCTTAATTTCACTTGTTTCGGAGGAGAAAACCCCCCATTTTTTTATTTCCAGAAGTGCTTTGTAGCTGATTTGGCTGCTGAGTTCTGTGGGTACCAACCCAAAACACGACTAAATTAGGGAGTGAGTTCCCCCATCGAGTTCCCAGTGTTTGGGCAAGAGCCCCATTCCCTGTTCCTCTCCTGAGCAGGCCCCTGATCCCCAGGATCCCTGCACTCGTTAATTCACTGTTCCAATGTCCTTACAGGCCGATGAGCCCATCGCGGATTACGCAGCCATGGACGACGTTATGCAAGGTGAGAGAGGAGGGGAAGGGCCGGCCTTGGCTTGGTGGCCAAGGATTGGGATTGGGAAGGTGGAAAATGGGGATTGTGACACTTCCTTGTCACCGGCGATGGGATCCTCAGAGCAACTTCTAATGCCTTCCTTCCCTTTCCACCACAGTTTGTATGCCTGAAGAGGGATTCAAAGGTGAGTCTAGGTGGTTTGCCCCCTTTGTGTCCCCTCACATGAATCCCACCCCCATCCCATTTCCCTCCTCATCTCCTGGTGGTGTCTTTCCTCCGCAGGGACTGGTTTACTCGGCCACTGATGGTTTTCCAAGAGGAGCGACCAGAAGGGAAGAGGATTTGTCACATGGTAGGGCATTAAAAGAATAAAAACAGGTGGATACAGTACTCGTTGACTCTTCCAGAAGGCAAAAATCCATCGTGAGACGTTTGCTCCCCAAAAAACAAAACAAATGCCTTATGTCAAAGCAGATTGCACTGAAGGACATCCTGCTTCAGGACAACGTTCCTGGGTTTATTTAGTAAAGAACAGGAAGGTTGGGAAGTTGAGCAGCAGTTCGTGTGTTTGGGACAAGGGATGGCCCTGTGTGCCCCCCAGCTCGGCTGCAGAGGGGTCATGATCCAATAGGTCCAGACCATCCTGATCATTCTCCAGTAACTCTTTAGGATAATCCTATCCTCGATCCACTCTTACACTTTCAGTCCAGCATGGAAGTACAGGAATTGTGACTTTGTGAGGAATGCCTAGCGTTTTCAGACAGCGAAACTTCATTTACTTAACCCAGAATGGAAGCTGGGATCTGCCTCCCAAACCCTGCCAGGGGCTGGGAGCCGCCCCTTCTCCGCATCCCTCTGCCATCACTTCCACACCTTGGACAATCCAGCAACCACCTGGGCTCTGGGAACTGTGGGTTTTTTTGGAAATTTGGGATATTTTAATGACTCCAGGGAACATTTTCCTCCAGTCAGGCGCTGCTGGGAGCGTTCCTGGCCCAGGGTAATTGGAGCTGGTGAGGGGGTGCGGGTGGGTGCTGTGTTTCCCATGGGAAGAGGTTTTCTTTTACCTCTCCTCATTTTTCAGCAATGCACTATTTTTTTTTTTTTTTTCAACATCTCCCAGCAAAGTTTTCTCCCCATTAATATTTAGGAGGAAATAGTATCCCACTTCCAGATTGATCCACATTGGGCACTGCCAAGGGATCTCTTTATTAGAGATCCTCTTCCTTTCCAGCCTTTTCCTTTGTCTACATGGAAAAATACAATGCAGAGATCGCATCAGTTTTATTTTTTCAAGGTTTGCAGGAATTTAGGGTGCAACAAGAGATGGGGGGGCCACAAATTCCATCCCCAAAACCTCACTAGTTTTGATTTCCAATGTTTTATTTCCAATGTTTTATGCGAAGAATTCCAGCTGCTCTTTGCCCAGCCCCTTCCTCCCTTGTCCCTGCTGGATTTGGGGGTGAAGAAGCAGCATTTGAGGGGCTCTAAATTTCCTAAAATGATTTTTTTGGGGCAGTTTGAACCCGTGGATTCTTTCCCAAGGTATAGACATGGTGAATTCCATGCCAAAGCCACAGGAGGCTTTTCTTCCCAACCTGAAGCACTCGCTTGTGTACATATTCCTTGGAAATTCCATCTTTTCAAGTTGCTGTTAATGTTTTTTTTATGTTATATATTAAAAAGTCTCCTCCTTGAGCTTACACTGTTGTGGGAAGGAATCCAGTGAGGTGTTCCAGGGTTGTGGCAGTTCTGGCAGCGCCGGATCCTATGGAGGACGCAGATACAAGGTGTGAGCCAAGGTCCCATTCCTGTTTTGTCTGTTATTTGCAAATATTATCGGATTAAAGTTGTCATTGGATCTGCGGCAGCCTCGTTATAGTACGGACACCGAAGGTGTTGGAGCAGGGTGGGGGTGATTATCCCATAAATCCCACTTGGAGCTGTCCCAGAAAGGAATGTGGGCTCTGCAGGGTGGGGTGGAAGCAAGAGGGACCCTGCAGGAGCAGGAATGCCCCCCCTCCTTTGCACAGGGAATAGGTTTTATGAAGCTTGGGCATTCCATTTGGTGGCTCTGGCCCTGTCACATCCACCCCTGTCCCCACCACGGTGTGTCCCCGGGGGGGGGTCTCTGCCCCTCCTGGGTGCCAGTGCCAGCCCCTACTTGGGGTCCTCTGAGCCAGGGTGTCCCCCTGGGGGAGGGAAATGGGTGCTGAAGATGGGGGGAGGAGAGAGGCCTTGGGGATGGGGAGGCCCTGGGTACCGAGGATGGGCATTAGGGATGGGAGGGGGTAGGAAAGGGGTGGGTGCGGGGGGGCTGTGGGGGTGGGGGGTTATGGGTGGGAGCCACCCTGCGTGTGAGAGAGGAGGAGTTAAGGCTGGGGGTGCTCTGGGTACCAGGAATGGGGAATTACAGATGAGGGGGTTCCTGGGGTGCCAGGGATGGAGACGTATGGGAGGAGGGGCTTGGGCACCAGGGACAGAGATGGGGGACCCTGAGTACCAGGGATGGGGGTTATGGATGAACGGGGTCTGCCAGGAACAAGGGGGTGGGAAGAGGGGAATGGGGAAGCCTGCTGTGGATCCCAGGGAGAGACGCGGGGGGAACCCCACGAGCCGAATTTGGAGGGAGATGTGGGTGATGGGCAGAGCGGTACCCGGGTACCAACCGCGGGCGGGGGAATGGAAATGGGTCCCGGGGGGACAGGGACACGTTTGGGGTTCCCCCGGTCTGCGGGGACCTGGGCACTGGGGAGGGAGGGGACACCCAGGCGGTCCCGGGAGGTGACATCAGGGATGGAGAAGGGGATCCCCAGTTTCGGATCGCGGTTCCCGGTGCCGTTTTCCCGGTGCCCGCGGCCGCTGGTCTGCTCCCGGTGCCCGTGGCCGTTCCCTGGTGCGGTGCCCGGTTCCCGGTATCGGTGCCCGGTCCCACCGCCCCCGGAGGGGCCGCCCCGCCCCGCCGCACGTGACGCTGCGCGGTGGCAGCGAGCGCCGGGGCCCCGCTCGGCTCTGCTCGGTACCGGGACCGCCCGGCCCCGCCGCCCCCGGTAAGTGCCGCCCCGAGGGGACCGGGCGCCGAGGCCCCCCGCAGACACCCCCTGTGGGGATGTCCCCCCATCCCCGCCGCAGCACCGGGGGGTCCGTCTGCCCGTGACCTTCACCGCTGCCGGTACCGAGGGAGGGGATAGGGGGGAAAATGCTCCGGGCCTGGGGGAAAAGACCCGGGTTGGAGAGGGTGGGGGGGGAGGAGTCCCCCATTGGCCCCCCAGTCTGACTCCCCCAAATGTCTCCTCCATAATTACACCCTACAACTTGCCCCCCACCAAACCTGCTTCCCTCCTGGATACCCCAAAATCTGCCCCCCCTTCTGCTCCCCATCATCCGCTCCCCCTGTTCCCGTCTCCCCAGTCTGACTACCGTGTCCCTCCAAACCCAATCTCCGCCTCCCCACCCCGCTAGTCTGGCCCCCACATTTACGGCACCCTCCTCCCGGTGTTCCCCCCACCCTCCCGGAACAGCCCCCCACCTTGGATGCTCGGGGGGTGGGGAGCAATTCGGGAGCCCCCGCAGGGTCACCCCCAGCCCAGCGGGGTCACGCTGCGGCCCAGGGGCTGCACGGAGAAGGGTCGTGTTTGCACGGGGACGGGTGGCAATGTCGCATTGGCACGGGGACACCGGGGTCGTGCTTGCACGGGGACGGGTCCCACCTGCACCAGGGCTGTGCTTGGCTGCGGTTGTGTTTGCACCAGCGCCGTGTTTGCACAGGGACGGGTCACACCTGCTCTGGGGTTGTCTTTGCACAGGGACGGGGCTCATTTGCACCAGTGTCGTGTTTGCACAGCACCGGGGACATTTGCACGAAGGTCCCTTTTGCACCAGGGACGCACTTGCACGTCATTGTGTTTGCACGGGGCCGGGACACATTCGCACCAGGGCTGTGTTTGATGGGGACAGTGACATTTGCACGGGGACGGTGGCGTTTGCATGAGGATGCACATTGCCACGGGGAGAGTGACATTTGCACGGGGCTGGTGACATTGGCGTGGGGCCGGTGACACTGGCACGGGAATGATAATAGTTGCACAAGGAGAGACCCTGGGCACGGGGTCGGTGGCACTGGCACGAAAATGATCGTGCTTGGTGGCGTCAGTGACATTTTCACGGGGTCAGTGACAGTTTCACGTGGAGGGTGGCACTGACACGGGGTTAGTGGTACTGGCACGGGGTCAGCGACACTTTCATGGGGAGGGTGGCACTGGCGCGGGGTGGATGACAGTGGCGCGGGTATGATCACGTCTCACGGGGTGGGTGACACTTCACGGGATCGGTGACACTTTTGCGGGGCCCCGGCGCTGTCCGTGGTGCTGCCCCGCGCCGCCGCCACCCGCCGGCAGAGGGCGCCCTTCGGGGTGGGGGTGGGGATGCTATGAGGTTGGGGGGGTCTCAGCGGCCCCCATGGAGAGACCCCGCCCCGCCGCTCCCGCCCCGCTGGCCCCTGGCACCGGCAGGGTGGCACTTGGCTCGCTGCCATCAGTTGGCTTCAGGGATAAGGTCGCTGGCCGGGCATCTCAGAGAGGGGCTGTAGGGGAGCTCTCCTCTCCCCCAGGAAGCGCCATGGGCCCCTCCGGACCCCCTCACACCACCTAGACGCGTGTCCGGCCAGCAGCACCTCCCAACCCCGAGGTAAGTGCCCCTGGATGCCCTCCACCCCAGGCTGCCCACCCCAAGGCGAGGTGACAGGCGCCCACAGCTCCTCTCTCCCCAGGGCAGCAGGATGGCCCAGCAGCGCCATGCCATCCTCCCACCACTCAAGGTAGGTGCTGTTGGGGTGGGGGCCACGCAGCCAGCACCCCGGGATGCCACCATGGGCATCACCCATTCCAATACCCACGGGTGCCACTATGGCCGTCACCCCCCATTGTCTTGCAGACGGAGGAAGACTACATCCCCTACCCCAGCGTGCATGAGGTAGAGCATCCACCCCTCTCCAGAGAGGAGTGTGAGGGCCAGGGGCTGCTTGGGTGGGTGCCCAGAGCACCCACTGCGGCTGTGGGTGCAGGTGCTGGGCCGGGAGGGGCCTTTCCCCCTCATCCTCCTGCCGCAGTTTGGGGGTTACTGGATTGAGGGCACCAACCACCAGCTGAGCGGGGCCCCCGACTCTCCCCCCACCCCGGTACCTGGCACCCGGGCAAAGCTGGAGGGCAACCACACGGCCAAGATCTACCGCAAGCACTTCCTGGGCAAGGTGAGGCCCTGGGGTGCTGCAGGTGCGGGGTCTGAGGTGGAGGGGGAAATATCCTATCGGTATGGATGGGCAGGAGCATGGAGACCACGTAAGCTCGGGTGCTCATGGATGTGGGTGTGGGAGCCCCATGTGTCATGGACATGGGTGCTCATGCATGGGGGTATCCCTGGGCATGGCTGCCCCATGACAAGGGTACTTGGGGTGGGTTCTCCGTGGGAATGGAAGGACATGGAGACCTCATAAACGCAGGTGCTTTGGCATGCGGGTGCTTGTGGATGTGGGTGCTCCATGGGGTGGGTGGTCAAGGAGGTGGGTGTTGGGCCTCCATGGGCAGGAGGGCCCCTGGCATGGGTGCCCATGGACATGGGTTCTCCACAGGTTTGCATGAACATGGGGGTTCCTTAAGTTTGTGTGTCCATAGAACATGGATGCCCCATGGCGTGTGTGGCTCACTGAGTGTAGGTGCCCCACAGGTGCTACCTGTGGGTACAGGTGCTCATGAACCTGAGTATCCCATGACCACGGGTGCTCATGAACACAGGTGTCCCATGGGGATGGGTGCTTATGGGTGTGGGTATCCCATGGACCTGGGTGTCCCACGGCAAGGGTGCCCCCAGCACAATGCCCTCAGCCATGGCTACTCAGCTCCTTCCTGCAGGAGCATTTCAACTACTACTCCCTGGACCCGGCGCTGGGGCACCTTGTCTTCTCCCTCAAGTACGACGAGCAGGAGCACCTCCACCTACTGCTGCGGTGAGTGGGGTGTGGGAGGCACCCATGGGAGCTGCCTGGGGGTGGGGGCCCCCCCTGACCCCGTCCTTGCTCCGCAGCACCCGTGCTCGCACCCTGCACGATGTGGTGCCCATCTCCTGCCTGGCCGAGTTCCCCAACGTGGTGCAGATGGCCAAGGTGGGTGCGGCCCCCCCCCCGCAGCACTCATGGGTGCCCCCAGCCCCGGACCCCCCATGGCATCACCCCTCCTTCCCACAGCTGGTGTGCGAGGATGTCAACGTGGATCGCTTCTACCCCGTGCTCTACCCCAAGGTGAACGGGGTGCAGGGAGGGGGCACATGGGCACCCCTGAGTGCCCCTCCTGAACCTCTGACCCCTCCCCACCCCGCAGGCATCCCGCCTCATCCTCGCCTTTGATGAGCACGTGATCAGCAACCACTTCAAATTTGGGGTCATCTACCAAAAACTGGGGCAGGTATAGGGTGGGGTGGGTGCGGGTTAGGGTGGGAGGAGTCCGCGGGTGGTGCTGGCACCCACCCCCCGCCACTGCAGACCTCCGAGGAGGAGCTTTTCGGCACCACGGAGGAGAGCCCGGCCTTCACCGAATTCCTCGACGTCCTGGGTCAGCGGGTGCAGCTGCGGGACTTCAAGGGGTGCGTGAGGGGGTGCTGGGGGAAAAGGACCTACGGGGTCTGGGTGCCTGTCTCACCCACCCATCCACCCACCCACCCACACAGGTTCCGAGGGGGGCTGGATGTGACCCACGGACAGACAGGCAGCGAGTCGGTCTATTGTCACTTCCGCGACAAGGAGATCATGTTCCACGTCTCCACCAAACTACCCTACACCGAGGGAGACGCCCAGCAGGTGGTCACCCGTGGGTGCTGGGGGCTGTCCATGGCAGGCAGGGGCTCCTGGGGCACCCGTGGGTGCTGGGGGATGGAAGAAGAGGGAACGAGGGGGGCCACTTGGGTGCTTAAGGGCAGGGGGTTAGAGGTGGTCCTGGGGCACTTCCATGGGGTGGAAGGGCTGTTGGGGCTTTGGGGATGTCCCATGGAATGGAGGGGACTCCTGGGTCACCAGTGGGTGATGTTGGTCATCTGTGGGGCCACATGGAGATGGCATGGCACTCATGGGTGTGGGGAAACATCTATGGGATGCAGAGGGCTGGTAAGGCACCCATGGGTGCCAGAGGGCAACTGTGGGGCACAGGAGCTTTCATTCCTTTTGCTGCCCCTGGTGTGACCACCCTCTGTCCCTCGTGTCCCGCTGTGTCCCCTCCTACTCCTCACGTCCCCCCGTGTTCCTCTGCATCCCACCTGTCCTCGCAGCTGCAGCGCAAGCGTCACATCGGCAACGACATCGTGGCCATCGTCTTCCAGGACGAGAACACACCGTTCGTCCCCGACATGATCGCCTCCAACTTCCTCCACGCCTTCGTGGTGGTGCAGCTGGAGCAGGGGGGCACCCAGGGCACCCTCTACAAGGTACCCCCCCGTGCCTCAGTGTCCCCGTCCCCATGGGGGTCCGCGGGGTGCCCCGTCACGCCCCCACCCGCCGCAGGTCTCTGTCACCGCCCGTGACGACGTGCCCTTCTTCGGCCCGCCCCTGCCGAACCCCGCCGTCTTCAGGAAGGTGAGCGCCCGTGGGGACCGCTGGGGAGTCCCTGGTGACATCCTCCCACCCACGCACCCACCCAGGCCGCCCCCACCCGCAGGGCCCCGAGTTCCAGGAGTTCCTGCTGACCAAGCTCATCAACGCCGAGTACGCCTGTTACCGCGCCGAGAAGTTCGCCAAGCTGGAGGTGCCGGCACGGGGGGTGCGGGGTGGGCACGGGATGCTGGGGGGCACCCAGAGGGGCTGGGCAAGCCGCGGGGCACAACACGAGGCTCTGGGTGTGGGTGCCGTGGGGGCCGTGCCCACTGTGGGACCTGTACACACCGTGGGGGCTGCGCGGGGGGGGGCAGGTGCTGGGTCCCTGTCCGTGGGGGTGGGTAGTGCCTGGGGGTAGCGTAGAGGGTAGCGTAGGGTGGCCTCGCGTGGCAACGGTGCGGTGCAGGGCTGCGAGGCGTTGTGGGCGATGTCGCGTGGATGCGGCGGGGCGGGGGCTGGTGCTGCGG
>WEKY01058426.1:14716-28420 GCA_013390045.1 Picathartes gymnocephalus | reverse complement strand
CCTCCCCCCGGTGCCCTGTTCCCCATCCGGTGCACGGTCCCCCCCCGGTGCCCGGTTCCCCCCCGTGGCCCCCGGTCGGTGACGCGCTGCTCCCCCAGTCGCTGCTGGTGCCCGGGAGTCGCCGGGGACGCCGCGGCAGCGCCATCGGGCTGGGCTCGGTGGAAGAGGTGCGTACTTTGATGTCCTCCCTCGATGTCCCCCGGGTCCCCGGTGTCCCCCCGGTTAACGGCGCCCCGCAGGCGCTGCTGGTGCCCGGGAAGAGCCCGTCGCGGCGGCGGCCCGGCCCCCTCGGCTCCCGGCGCTCCAGCGCCATCGGCATCGAGAGCATCCAGGAGGCGCCGTCCGGCAGGTGAGCGCCGGTACAGGCACAGCCGCTGTCCCCTCCCGCTGTCCCCTCCCGCTGTCACCTCTCGCTGTCACCTCCCCGCAGGGACGGCACCGCAGCCCCGGACGGTTCCAGCTCCACACACAGCTCCCCGGAGAGCCGCCGGAACCCCGACAGGTCCCGCAGCTGGCACCGGGATCGGGGACTCGGGGACAGGAGGGCACTGGAATGGGGTGGCACTGGGGTGGGCCTACATGGGGACTGGATGGCATTGGGATGGTGTGACAAGGGCGGTACAGGTATGGGGTGACACCAAGATGAAGTGACATGGGGACGAGGTGATAACAGGGTGACACGGGGATTGGAGGACACTGAAATGGAGCAGCACAATAATGGGGTGGCACTGGGTTGGAGTGGCACTGGGATGGGGTGACATCAGCGTGACACGGGGACATAGTGAATGAAGGACACAGGGATGGGGGGTGCAAGGACAAGGGGGCACTGGGATGGGGTGACATCAGTGTGGCACGGACACTGGAGGGCACTGAGATGGTGCAGCTCAAGGACAGGATGACACCAGAATGGGGTGGCACAGGGATGGGCACTGGGACAGGGCGGTATCAGGATGACACAGGGACTGGAGGGATGGGACAGCAAAGGAATGCAATGGGCCAGGGTGACCTCGGGGTGGGGTGGCACAGGGATGGGATGACACCGGGACAAGGTGGCACCAGATAATTGGCACAGGGCAACAGGGGGACAAGACACAGAGGGACAGGGTGGCAGAGGGACAGGTTCACCAGGAGCTGAGTGGCACAGGGTCTGTATGTCCCAGCGACAAGGTGGCAGGGGACTATGGGGTGGCACTTGGGTGCCTTGGACGCAGGTTGGCATGAAGGTGGATGGCACAGGAACACATGGCATGGGCACAGGTTGGTATGATGACAAGAGACATGGAGACAGGGTTGCATGGGGCTGGGACCTCCCAGGGATGGGATGGGGTGGGGACGGGGTGGCACGGGGATGGGACATGCCAGGGATAGGGTGACATGAGGATCCAGTGTCCTGGACGGGGTGATGTGGGGAGAGGGTGTCCCGGGGCCAGCACAACCTCGCAGCGGGCCATGGTGGTGGCCACGAGGTGCGGTGCCAGCCTGTTGTGGCCTTGGGGACTGTCCCTGGCCTTGGGGACTGTCCCTGGCAGGGCGGAGAAGCCGGAGCCGCCGGATTTTTCCCGCTCCTCCTCCAGCGCCAGCAGCTTCGGCAGCGCCACGGAGGAGCCCGGCGAGCCGGAACGGGTACGGGGAGCCCGGGCAGGGGATCCGGGGGGGCTCTGGGGGGCAGTGTGGGATGGGCAGCACCCGCCTGACCCCCCCTGCACCCTCAGGAGAGCCGCTCGCCGTCGGGGAGCCACCGCGACGCCTTCAGTGACACTCCCTGGCCGGATGACCCCCCCGGGAACCCCCCAGGTAGCCCAGCAACCCCGGGTCGGGGCGCCGTGGGGGACCCCTCGAGGTGCTCACGACCCCCCCTTTGCCCCAGGCCGCCGCCCGCCTGAGCCCCCCTGCCCCGAGATCAAAATCCAGCTGGAGCAGCCCCCCCATAATCCGGTGAGGCTGTGTCCCCCCCCTCCACCAGGACACCCCAGTAGGGGGATGCCCACATTGGAGTGCCCCCACTGATGTCCCTCCCACAGGGCTCATAGTCACCCCCCCCACCCGCGGGGGTGTCACCGCTTCGCCCCCTCTGTGTGCCACCCCCGTGCTAGGAGCTGAAGCCATCGTCCCCGGTGCAGGATTTGAGGGGACCCCCCCAAAAAATTGGGATGTGCCCTCCCTCCAGACAATCTCTGTCACCCCAAAAACCCCTTGGGTGGGGGGTGATGCACCACAAAGGGCCCTCCTCTGCCGTGACCCCAAAAGGAAGAGTGGGTCCAACCCCAGCGTCACCCCCTCCCCGAAAAAAAGAGAGGGGACTCAAATCCAGGGTAACCCCAAAGTGGAGCTCCCCCTCCCCCCCTTTAAGGGTAAAAAGTTCCAGAATGGGCCGGAGGCTGGAACTGAGGGGGAGGGGAAGGAATATTTTTTCACACCCTCCCAAACTGTGTTTGTGTTTCCCGTGAATCCTGTGTAAAATAAAGATTTATTTATCGCTACAGTGGGGGGGTCTCCAGTATCCAGGGGATCCCCAAAACCGCAAACATCAGTGGGGGATGTAAAAGCACTCATTTTGGGGGGGTCATTTAGCCAAATGTTGGGGTTTCACAGCAGCCGGGCCGAGCAAAGCCTTTCTTTGATGGTCCCTATTTTTGGGGTGCTGCGAGTACCCCAAAATATGGCAGGCGCTGCCCTCACGCCCCCAGAAAACGCCTCTTTCGGCTCTGCTGGTCAGCCTGGCGTCAGGACCGGCGTTTGGCCACGGTCCCAGTGGCCACCGGCGTCCTGCCAACCTGCCCCGGCCAAGGGAAAGTGGTTCCCACCCCCCTGAACCCCCTAAAACCACGCGGCACCCCAGGAGTGGTTAAACATAGCTCGGGGCTGCCCGAGTTCCGAGAAGCGCCAGCGGCCGGGCTGCGGTGGGGATCCGGCGACGCCGGCCATGCCGCGCAGGGCAAAGGGCACCGGGCAAAGAGGGGGGAGGGTGCCAGAGCCCCCCCCAAATCCAGCCCTGCCGGGGTCACCGCCAGCACCCGCTCTGAAGGATCCTGGTTAATGAGCACTGGATTTTTAATTATAAAACTGCTGAATGAATTAAAAAACGAGGGAGGGGGCTTAGGGGGGTTTTGGAGGGACCTGGGAGAAGGAGGGGGGGAGGGGAGAGCAGGAGAGTTTTGGGGTGCTCAGGAGGGGGTGAGAAGGGCCCGGGGCGTGCAAGGGGCTGCTGGTGTGTGGGATTTGCACGGGAACGTGCAGTGGTCTTTTCCCAGCAGGGTTTTCCCAGCATTTGCACAAGCACAGCAGCTCAGGGGCACCGTGGGGCTTTGATGTGGGCACGGGAACATCTGCACGGGGTAATCTGCACAGGCAGAGTGACTCTGGCACGTGTTTGCACCGTACACCTTCACTGTGTGGACCTGCACAGGGGCTCACCGTGACAGTCACACGTGCACAGGGACTTCTCTACATGGAAAGGGAAATTCAAGCGCAGTGACCTCTGCACGTGTACTGAGCCCTTTGCACAAGCACAGTGACATTGGCACATGCAAGGCACTAGCACCGTGACATCTCAGTGACATTTGCACGTGCATGGTGACATTTGCACACTCAAGGCACCTTTTGCTCAGCTCAGGCAGTGTCTGCAAGTGCAGAGTGACACTGGCACAGTGACACTGCCACGTACAAGGCACTGTACCCGCTTGCACGGTGACATTGGCCCACTCCCTCCACCCTTTGCACACGCAGGGGCCCTCTCCCTGCCCAACCCTCACGCCCCCAGCACTCTTCGAGCTGCACATGCCCTTTCCCCTGGTGACCCCACCTACTAATTACCCCCTAATTACCTCACCCTAATGAAGGGGGCGTGTCCCGGGGCGTCCCACCCCTTACATCCCGCTTTGCTGCCTTTACCCTCCTTCCATAAGCCCAGGCCCAACCCCTCCTAAACCTCTCCCGAGGCAGCAAATTGGTTTAACCCGAAGGATTTTAAAACAAAATAAATCACTGAGGAGACAACAAAACCCAAGTTTAGGGACAAATTAACCCGGTGAGTTAATTTTTTTCCCATCTTCGTGTGGTCCCTGGCTCCCCACACACGTGACAAGTTGGGCACCAGGGTCAGTCCTCAGCCAAGGGACCACAGAGGCATTTTGGGACCCAGCCCCATCGCATTTTGCTCAAAGAGGGGGTTTTGTCCACCGAGGCTCCAGCTGCCATCCCAAATCCCGCGGTGGGCTTGGGATAGGCCAGGGAACGCTGCTAATTATAGGGAAAGAACCATGTATTTACAGAGGCAGCTCCCAGCACCAAACCACCGGCGGCTGCTTTTGCTCCGCTGAGTCTCTCTGTTCTCTCTCTCCTCTTTCCTGGGCGCTGCTGTCCACAAAAAAATAAAAAGGGGGGATGAATTAAAAATAAATCCCCCTTGGTGATTTGCAAGAGGCACTTTAGCAGAGGAGGAGGAGGAGGAGGCTGAGGAAGGGCAGGAGCAGGGGGGTGGCAGTGCGGGCGGCGGCATTGCAGTGGCCTCGGTTGGAGCCGATGCAGGCGGCGTAAGCCATGGCGTGGGGGATGTAGTTCTGCTCGTGGACCCCGTGCAGCAGGTGGGCCATGGGCCCGCGGGCGAACACGGCCACGTCCTCGCCGCCGTGGGTCTCCTGCCGCAGCGGCACAGCCGACTGCGCCTGGTAGTTGGCATGTGCTGGGGGAAGACAGCAGGAGTGAGAATCGTTTAAGAATCCAGCTCATTTTAGCCAAGCTGGGATAAATTTTAAGGGGTTTTGGCCCAAAACGTACTCACCGAAATCCACGGCAGAGACATTTTCTCGCTCGCCCGCCACAATTTTATAGCCAGGTCCGTTGCCGTAGAGGATGGAGGTGAAGGGTTTGCGATCCACGTCGCTCTGCATCGGGGCCAGACCTGGTGGTGTGGCACAGTCAGCAGGATGGAATCCCCACACGGTGTCCCCAGGGTTCCCCAGGCTGTCCCCAAGTCGTCCCCAGGGCTGTGGCTGGGCAGGGCTCACCAAAGATGGGGTTCCCGCGGGGGGTGTAGCCACCGAAGGTGAAGACGTGCGAGTGGTCGGCGGTGACGACGCTGAGCGTGTCCTGGGTGGACGTGAGGTGCGTGGCCAGCCCGATGGCCCTGTCCAGCTCCACTGCCTCGTGAAGCGCCTGCTTCGCCTTCCCCTCGTGGTGCCCGTGGTCGATGCGGCCGCCTGCGCACCCAGCACTGCTCGGCACTGCCCTCCTCTTCCCAGCCTTGCACACCCACCCCTGTATTCCCTTTTCTGCATCTCCCCATCACCCCATTTGTCCCCTCTTTTTACATCCCACATCCTCCCTTTTGCACCCCTATCAACTCCTTTATTCTTCCTTGTCCTGCTCTTTATCCGTTTTAGCACTCCACCTTCACCTTTTTTATTCCTCCCTTTTTTGCACCTTCATTGCCTCTGTTACCCCTCTTTTTGCAACCTCCATATCCCCTTTATCTGTCATTTGTGTATCCCCTACCACCCCCTTATCCCTCCTCCCTGCCATACTCCCTTTTTTTGCACTCCCATCTCCCATTGTCCTCCCTTTTTGCACCATCAGCCTTAATCTCCATTTTTGTTCTTCCATCACCCCCTCTATCACCCTTTTGCACCTTCCAGTCCTCACTTTTTGTACCTCCCCTTTATCCAATTCCCCACCTTTTTGCACCCTCTTTTGCACCCCATCACCCCTCTTTTGCACTCCTTTGAACTCCCCACCTTCTACCAGGAGGAAGAACCCTCGGGGATTTTTCTGGAGCATCCTGATGGCCACGGACACCATCTCACTGAGGGATGGATCTGTCTCATTGTTCCTGTCCAGCTCGTACACCATGTCCCCGGGCTCGAAGAGGCCTGGGGACAGGGACACTGCTGGGGACATCCTTTTCCCACCAAAAAGGAAAGGGGGGGCCAAATCCTGCTCCTTGTGCTGACTCAAGTGTTTCACACACCACCGGATCCAGGAAGATTAGATAGAAGCCGGGGGATAATCCCAGCCCTTCCTTCCTCCTGCCTGGCTGGATTCCACATTCCAGATGGGATGGGAATTTCACTACTGACAAAAGAACTCCTAGGAGGAAGATGTGTCCCAGGGTGGGAGTAGCAGCATCCTTGGTGGGCAGCACATCCTTGAGAACACACCAGCATCCCCAGGGTGGGGCACCAGCATTTCCAGGGAAATTCCAGCATCTTTGGGAGTACCAGCATCCCTGGGGACAGCAGTATCACCACCCTTGGGGGTGTAACAGCATCCCTTTGGGGTACCAGCACCTCCAGGGAGGTAACAGGATCCTTTGGGGGGCTACCAGCCTCCCCAGGACAGGGTACCACCATCCCTTCAGGGCAGCAGCACCCTTGGGAGGATAACTGGCCACTGCAGCTGCCCCAGCACCCCACGACAGGCCAGGGGTCCTCCTAAAGCACCCAGCTGATGCCAGGGCACCCTTGGGTGCAGGGACTCACCCAGCAGGAAGTCGACACGGCTGAGGTTGAGTGCCAGCAGCCCTTGCCGGTGCCACACGTACTCAGCAACCTGGGGACAGGGGACAGGCACTGTCACCTCTCCATCGCCTCTGCCATCCCCGTGGCTGCTCCCCAAAGTATTCCACCCCTCACAAACTGCTCTGTGGGGTTACAGTGGGTGATGTGTGTGTACCCCAGCCCCTGAAGAGGCCCTGTCACCTTGCCACGGGGCTTGGCCTCATGCCATGCCTGGACGAGGTTCCTGCCGTCCAGGCGGGTGCCACGATGCTTCTCCTCATGGGGATATTCCACATCACTGACATTTTTGGGGTACATATATTTCCGCCCTCCACCTAGGATCACCTGCAAAAGAGGAGAGGAAATGTAGTTTTAAATAATTTGTAATTATTTTTAAATTTCCCCCTCTAGCTGGGGTTTAATGGGGGAAGACCCCGAAGGGGCGGAGCGGGATGTCCAGGAAAGCCCTGATGCTGTGGACAAAAACACCCGAGGAATTTCACCTCGCTCAAAATAGCCCTGAATCTCTTCCTATTAATTAAAACCCAGGACAAAAATAACCATTTCCAGCAGGGATTTGGCTTTTTGAATATTTTTTTTCCCCCATCTGTGGGAAGAATGCTCCACATTGGGATCCCCACATGAACCCGCTGGGATGGAGCCCCATCCCGCAGCTCTCCCTGTTTGCTTTGGAGCCTGATTTATTTGGCCTCTGTTATTTATAACCTAGCAGAGATTTTATGGGGTTTTTTTTATTTTTTCCCCCTTTTTCCGCGTAGAAGGTGAATTATAAAGCTGCAAAACACCAACGCTAAAATTATTAACAAAAAAAAAGGGAAAAAAAGACTTTTCCCCACTATATCATTATTTCCAGCCTGGGACAGAGTTAAAATTATATTAAAGGGATAAAAAAACAGCAAAAGAGGCTATTAAAAAGCTAAATAACAGGCTGGGATGTTTTGCTTTGGGGCTATTTTGAATGAGAGAAGAAGATTTATTTACAGTGCTGAATTTCTGCATAAATCCACAGCAAGGAGCAGAACTGGGGGGAAAAGGAAGAGTTTTGGGTCTGAGAAGTATGGGAAGGGAGGAGGCTAAGATGGATTTGTGGGTCTGGGGCTTGGTCCTACAGACTTGTGATTGTGGTCCCAGACCTCTGTTTGAGTGTCCTGGTCCCATGTCCACCTGAAAGTGCTGGTACCCCACCCATGGTGGTCTTGGTCCCCCATCTGCTGGGGGCTCTGACTCTGCACCATTGGGTGGTCCTGGCTCTGCACCCGTGGGTGGTCCTGGTCCCAGATCTCCTGGGGGTCCTGGATCTGCACCCGTGGGTGGTCCCAGTCCATCATCGCATAAGGGTCCCAACTCTGCACCCATGGTGGTTCTGGCCCCATATCTGCCCACAATCCTGGTCCTGCACCCATGGGTGGTCTCAGCCTCACATTTGCAGGGGTGGACCTTGTCTTGTACCCACTCACAGTCCTGACCCTGCACCCATTGGTGGTTCCAGCCCAGCATCTCCTGGGAGTCCTGGCTCTTCAACTGGTGGTCCTGGTCACACATCTATCCACAGCCCTGTCCGCACCCTTGGGTGGCTTCAGACCCCAGACCAGGCTGTCCTGGTCCCATCCCCACTGACTCAGGGGCACATTCCTGGTGTGCTCATCCCTACCTCGATCTCAGGGATGTTCTCCACCAGCTGCCGAGCGATATCCCTGCAGCCACCCTCCAGGGCGTCCGGGGGCATCTCTCCATCCGAGTACCAGTCGCGGTTGGCAGAGTGGGCATAGGCAGCGCTGGGCGTGGCGTGGGTGACGCGCGTGGTGGTGACGATGCCCACGGCCTTGCCTGCACCACCAGTTCAGGGGACAATGGTGAGAACACTCCCAAAACGCCCCTCTCAGCCTCCTGCCCAGGTGTCCCTCAGCCCCTCACCGGCATCCTTGGCCCAGCGGAGGATGGAGGTCACCTCCTGGCCCTTGGTGGTGTTGCAGCGGTCGCGGGTGACACCAGCGCTGACCCCCAGCGTCCCCTCGTTGGCTTTGACACCACAGAGGTAGGCGGTGGCTGTGCCCGCGCTGTCAGGCACCTGGGCATTGGTGTTGTAGGTCTGGAAGGTGGGAGAAGGATAAACCACCATAGTTATCACCACCATCATTGTCTCCACCACACCAGTACCACTGACACCATCATCCCCACCCTAGGGCTTCCTTCCCTGTGCTGTTTGGCTGCACCAGACCCCCATCCCACCTGTGTCCCTCCCCTCCCTTTTGCCCTTTGCCCTCCATTTTACCCCCTGCTCCCTCCACCATGGTGGCACATCCCCCCCTCACTGCATTTTGCTGCTTTTAGCCTTTTTTCAGTCCGTCTTTTGGCAGGGAGAGAGAAGCCACTTCCACAGGCATCCCCACGGGGTGAACAGAGGTGGCTGCTGACTTCCAATTTAATTATCATTTCAAAACGTTTTGTTCAGCAAAACGACCCCAGGAGAAGCAGGGGAACCCGTGGCATCCTGCAGCCGGCAGGCTCCTCCTGCCCCCGCTCCCCGTTCCCACGGCTGGCCCCTGGCACGGCCAGCGGGCACCGGAGCCAGCTCCCTTCGCCCGCCCCTGACCTAATTTCGGCTCGGTCGATGCCGCCCGTCCGTGACCTTGCCGTGGGTGTCGCGGCCCAGTGGGTGCCCCGGGGGGCTCACCTTGGCCAGGGCCACGAAGGGGAACTTGTCCATCTCCAGCATGCTCTCCTCGCCCTGCCCGTGCTGCAGCTGCCCTTTGAGGATGCGGGCGGCCGTGACCGTGGAGACGCCCATTCCTGGGGGACACCGTCAGCCGCGCACGGACAGCGCGGCGGCACCGGGCAGCGCAACCCGCTCCAGGCACACCCCGCTCATCCCAGGTTACTGCAGACCCAGTGTAGCCCATCATCCAGTTTATCCCATCGCTCAGTTCATCGTAGCAACCAATTTTTTGCAAGCCCAGTTTATTATGCAGCCAGTTTATCCCAGCTCCCAGTTTACCTCAGCAGCCACTTTCATTGCAAAGCCAGTTTATCACAGAACCCGGTTTATTGCAACACCCAACTTTTTGTAAATCCAATTCATTCCAGCACCCAGTTTATCCCAGCACTCATTTTTTTTGCAAACCAAATTTATCCCAGCATCCATTTTATTGCAATCCCAGTTTATCCCAGCACTTAAATTATGGCAAAACCAATTTACCTGAGCACCCAATTCTTTGCCAATCTAGTTTATCCCTGCACCCGGTTTACTGCAATCCCAGTTTATTGCAGCACACAGTTTATGCCAGCACCCAATTTATTGCAACCCAGTTTGCCCCAGCACCCAATTTCATGGCAAACCAAATTTATTGCAGCACTCACCTTACTCTAAATCCAGTTCATACCAGCACCCACTTTACCCCAGCACCCAAACTAATGCAAACCAAACTGATTGCAGCAAACAATATTTTTTGCAAATCCAGTTTATCCAACACCCAGTTTATTGTAAACTCAATTTACCATAGGACCCATTTTTTGTAAATCCAGTTCATTGCAGCACATAGTTTACCCCAGCATAGCACTTTTTGCAAACCTAGTTTACCTCAGCACCCAGCTTAGCTTATTGCAAACCCAATTCACTGCAGCACCCAACACCTTGCAAATTAAACTCATTGCAGCACCCAGTTTACCCCAGCACCCAACTTACTGGAACCCCACTTTATCCCAGAGCACAACTCACCACAGCACCTATTTTTCCACAATGCCCAGTGTGTCAAAGCCCCAGTTTATCACAGCACCCACTTTATTGCACCCACTTCATCACCCTCCGTGCCCCCCAACCCCACTGCCCCCGATCTGGGGTGAGTGCTCCCCTCCCATCTCACCATCTCCCAGGAAGAGGATGAGGTTCTTGGCCACGTTCTGGTTGAGGCGCTGGAGCCGCAGCGCATTCCGCAGGGTCTCCTGCGCCTGCCACCGCCAGTACTCGGGGTCCTTCTCCCTCTCTACAGGGGGACCGGGCTCAGCACCCAACAGCACCCACTTTCGGGGTGCTGCCCCCCCAAACCTCACCTACCCGGGACCAGCGATGCCGAGCAGAGCTGGGCGAGGAGGAGGACGAGCAGAGCCTTCATCCTGCAGCGCTGAGCAGGTGCTGTCAGAAGAGAGCTGCGGGGTGGGTGGCACCCACTCCTGCCTCAGTTTCCCCACTGGGACCTTTGCCCCGAGGTCAGCCAAGCGAGGACGGAAAGAAATGTCCCCTCCCTGCACAGTCGCCGATGTGACCCCCTGGAGACACGCCAACTTAACCCCCCCGGCCTCCCCTGGCCATCAGTCCCATGAGGCGTCACCTCACTGTCACCAACCCGACCTGGGGGAGGGTGGCACGGCCTCTGCGGCACAGTGGGGTCCCCATCACATGGCCATGTCCCCATCACAGGTGTGTTCCCCTTCCATGCCCAGGTCCCCATTATGTGCTCGTGTACCTCTCGTGTGTCCCCATTGTGTCCCTGTAATGCCTGTTCACATTCCATGTCCATGTCTCCACTGCATGTCTGCAACCCCATCACACACCCGTGTCCCCACCACGTCCCTTGTGTGTGCCCATGTCCCCAATGTACCCCCAGGTCCCCATCACGCACCCCTGTCCCCATCACACACCTGTATCCCTGTTGCATCTGTCCCTGTTGTGCACCCATGTCCCCACCACATGACCATGTCCCATCACACATCCATGTCCTTGCTGCATGTCCGTGTCCCTATCCCATGTCCGTGTCCCTATCCCATGTCCGTGTCCCTATCCCATGCTCAAGGTCCAGTTCCATGCTCACGTCCCTGTTGCACACCCGTGTCCCTACTGCACATCTATGTCCCTGTTGCATACCGAAGTCCCTGTTGCATGTCCGTGTCCCTGTTCCACACTCGTGACTCTACCACATCTGTGTTCCTGTTGCACATCCACGTTCCCATCACATGTCCATGTCGCCATGACACCCCCGTGTCCCGGTTGCACACCCACGTCCCCACCACACTCCTGTGTCCCCATGGCACCTCCGAGCCCCCATGGTACTCTCCTGTCCCCATCACCCCCGCATCCCCACGGCTGCATCACCCCCCATCCCCATCCGCTGCACGCCCCCTCACCCCTCGCTGCCCAGAGACCCTCCCCTCTCCGGGATGGCAGCGGTGCCCCCGGGGGTCCTTACCGGGGCTCGGGACTGTCACACACGTACCCGCACTAACTTGGGTCCCGACACCCACGTCCCTCTGGGCGGCGGGAGGAGGCCGGGCAAGGGGGGACCGCGAGCCCTTAAATCCCCCCGCACCCGGCCTTCGTCTCCTCCTCCTCCTCCCCTTCCTCCACCCTCCCCCTGCTGCCAGCAAAGGAGGGGGGGGGCGGGGGGGAGAAAAGGGCCACAAACTGGGCTTACTGGTGCCCTCTGCCGGGTTATACTGGGAGGAATGGGAGGACTGGGGTGCACCAAGCATGGATGTAAGTGCTGAGCAACCCTCCCCCATTCCACACGTGCGAGTTTGGGGTGCTTCTTGGTGGGGTAAGATGTTTGTTTTGCCGGATTTTGCATTATTTTCACCCAAACCGTGCTAGCGGCACCAGCGAGGGTTTGGGGTTGGGGTGGTGGAGATGAGTGAGGTCTCCCTGCCTCAGTTTCCCCACACGGGTTCCTGCAGCAGCCCATGAGAGATCCCTGCTGGGATTCCGCGGCGTTAGTGTAGGTCCTACAATAAGCACAGCGTAGTGACAAGGGCAGGGAGGGTGACTCCCAGCCCTGCCTCAGTTTCCCCATGGCGAGGGTCCGGGGGCGCTCCGTGACCCGCGGAGCCGCCCGTGGCTCCCCAGAAGGTGGCGGTCTCAGCCCAAAAATCCACTCCCCGAGAGCCTCGGGGGGCAACCAAGAGAGCCCCAACACTGCCCCGATGCCCGGGCATGGGCACGGCCCCTTGCGGACCCTCCAACTCCCTCTGGAACCCCCTCCCCCTTCCAGCCTTCTCCCACCCCTTTGTACCCCCCCAGCACTTTCGCAGCCCAGCAAAGCGATCTGCAGCCCCGTGGGTGTGACGAGTGTGTCAGTGCTCATCCCGCAGGGCAGTGCAGGGGGTGGGGGTGGCACTGCGGGGAGGAGGTGGCACCGCATGTTCCCATCCGTGTCACCACAGCAGTGCAGCCGTCGGTGCTTTTAGGTGTGGGAAAGCTCACGCTGGCACACTTGCACACTCGCATGCGTGCACGACTGTGTGCCTGTGTGCCCACACGCGGCTGCAGCCGTGCGGGCAGCACACGCCCGCGCTCCCGCACGCTCGCACGGCCGCCTGTGCACACTCCTGCACAACTGCACGTGTGCTCGTCGCACAAGCGCGCCCTGGGCTGTCGGTGGCACCGCTCGCTCGCTCGCTCGCACACGCACGTGGTGTTGGCAGTCACACGCTCGTGTGTTTGCACGGCCGCACGCTCGGAGGGAGCCCCGTGCGCTCGCCCCGCGGCTCCGCAGCCCCAGGTGCTTTCGCGCTTGCACAAGCAGCCGCCGCCTGGATCGCGCCTTGCACGCTCGCCCCGGGACGTCACATCCCCCGCCGGCCAGCGGGCCAGGGCTGCCTCAGGGGGATGCTGCCGGCAGCGCCGGGGCACGGGGGGCCCCCCCAGGCTGGGCTTGGGGCCCCCCGAAAGAGTTAAAGGAGGCACGCGGGAAGCCCGTCCCTCCGCAGCCCCATTGGTTTCCCATCCCAGGTACATCCTTCGCTCGCCACCCTCGCTAGGCCGCAGCGGCGTCACGAGTGGTGCCGGGGCTCAGCGGGCGCTCGCCCCATCGGGGCCGGGGCCGGCGGGAGTCGGGTGACGGCCATGGTGAGTGGGGGGGCCCAGCGACACCCCCAAATCTGGGGTGTTGAGTGGGGGGCACTTGGTCGAAGCGGGGCGACGGGTGATGCATCTCCCATGGGATGCTCTTTGTAACCCCATAGGGCCCCCCATTGCATCCCAGGGGACCCCCCGGCATCCCCGTGTGACCCCCTTTGAACCCCCGAGGGACCCCCATGGGACCCTCATTAGACCCTTAAGGGATCCCCCATTGCATCCCAAGGGAACCCCCTAAGACACCCCCAGGGGCCCCCGCTGCACCCCCGAGTGCCCCACTCGGGCCCCCCCCGCCGCGTTTCCTTTGTGGCCAGTGGGTTCACCAGGTGGGGACCCCAATGTGGG
>WEKY01058426.1:1681-14267 GCA_013390045.1 Picathartes gymnocephalus | reverse complement strand
AGGGGCTGGGGGGAGGCGAGGAATCGCCATCGCCATCGCGATCGTGGCGGTGGTTGCTCCGAAATGGCGCCCGGACAAGAACTGAAAGCAGCCGGCGGAGGCTCGGGGTGCCCCGGTACCGGCTCGGGGCTCCCCCGGCGGGGCTCTGAGTGCCCCCCGAGCCTTCCTGGGGCTGTGCGGGCTCCGAGCACGTGAGGTTTACTGCTTATAAAGTGAAGGAGCAATTTGGGGCAAAACCAGGCTATTTAAGGTAATGCTGAGATTTTTATAAGTTGTAAAGAGAGTGAAAATCCCTTGCGTGGGGGGTTAAAGTGTGGGTGCCCCCCTCCGTGCACCCCTGCGTGCCCCCTACCCTGTTGGAGCTGAGAAAATTCATTTTTATTCGGATTGAAGCCAATAACGGCGTGCAGGGGGGAGGTGTATTACAAAAACTACCTCTTCTTGCCCCCAGAAAAGGGGTGCTCCTGCTTCATGTGCTGGAGAGGGGTGGGTAGCACCCATAGGTGCTACTATGCCCCCAATATGGAGGATATGGCTGTTAAAAATACCTCTCGGGTCCGATTTCGCCTCAAATTAAGGATGCTGGGGGTCGATCCCGGTGCCTCCGGGGCGGGTGTTTTGGTGGAGCTCGGGCTCAGTTTGGATTCTCTGATGGCTGGTACAGGGTTGAGCCAGCACATCCCTTGTGAAAGGAGAACAGAAAGGGATTATTTTTTTGTCTTTTTTCTTCTGTTTTCAGGCTGGGGTAGGCGGGGTGGGGGATCGCTGAGGAAAAAAAATTGCATTTCCTCAGGAAATGGAGTGAAAGCTGGGATTACAGGAATTTGGTGTTGCGGAGCCATGGGGGCTTCATGGATCCCCCCACCGCGTGAGCGGGGATTTGTGCCCGGAGCTGCCAATTTCAGCCATGTGCGAAGTACTAAAATAGGTGAAAAAAAGTGAAAGGGGTTGGAAAAAAATACAATCTAAACAGAGATTTTCCCCACGATAAAATCTTGCAGTTGAGGCTCTTTCACTGCACGGTTCTCAGGCTCCAGGCGGGCGCCCAGGGGAGATTTTGGGGCTGTAAACAGAGATTTTGGTACAACCAAGGAAGGAAACCACCTCTTTGTTTTAACCCTTTCTCTTCCCCAGGTGGGTTTTGTGGTTAATTAAACTGAGGCTGGGATTTGGGATCCGAGGAGGGCATGGGATCCAGGGAGAGGATGAGACTTGTTATTAAGTGTGCAAAGAGGGGTTTGGGAATGCTGCTATTGGAAACAAGGTTGATAACCGGTGCTTTTATTCTGCCAGGGGAAACTGAAGCACGGCTGTGCGGGGTTTGGATCACCTCATCCCTTTGGGATTGATGGCAGCGGGATGGGGACATCCAGATGGGTGTAAACCCCCTCCCTGTGCTGATTGCGGGTGAGGGGTTGTGAGTGGTGCCGCTCGGGCCATCGGTGGCAGGGTCAGGGTGGATTTTGGGGTGCTCAGCCCCTCAGTGGGGAGTGGAGGGTTGTTTGCTCCGTCGAGAGACAATCCAGCTGGATGGCAGGGCAGTGCCAGGGGGAAGGAAACAGCAGTGGCGGCGGCACGATAAGGGCCGGCTGCCAACCTGTGAGGTTTTCCTGGCTTTTTCTGCCGGGGATGAGATAAGAGCCGGGCACAAGCACAAGATAATGCCCGGGGGACACGGCGCCGGGAGGGAGCCCGTCCACAGCTGAAATTCCTGGTGCTGTCGCCTCTCGGTGCTCGCAGGGACGTCTCCGGGTGTCTCACGGTGCGCAGGGTTCACAGATGGGGCTTAGAGCGCGAGCGAGCCGGTAGTGCTAGGGTGAAAAGCCATTTTCTCTGCTGCCAGCCTTTCCGAGGTGCGTGGCACTCCAGGGTTCCCTGGCACAGGGGGATCCCTCTCCCCGCTGCCGGGCGGAGGTGGATCAGGCTTTATTCCAGGCTGAAGGGGCGGTTGCACAACCCGGCCCCGGGGGAAAGTGAGGCGGGTTCAGGCTTTGCTCAGCTCTTGGCTCTGGCCCTTTTTGCTTTCCATAACCATCCTCCAGTGTTTGTGTAGTGCTTTACTGTCTCAGAGCCATTCGGGATTTTACTCCCCGGAGGAGGAGGAGGCGGCTTTAGAAGGTGTGTAAGCCTTCCTTGTCCTTCATCCTCTTCCTCAACCCCGGGGCGCTGAGCACCTCTGTTGCCGATCTCCCTGTGCAGATGTCGACCTACAAGCGGGCAACGCTGGATGATGAAGACCCCCTGGACTCCCTTGGTGACGGTGATGGATACCCCAATGGCTTTCAGGTATAGCTTCATGTGTCTTTTAGGGAGAAAAAAGCGGATTTTGTGTCCTGGCAAGCAGCAAAAGGGGTGCAGAAGGGTTTTCCACCTGGGACCAGTGTCTGGGGGTAAAGTCCAGTGTGGGGAGAGCCGTGTTGGCTCCTGCCACTACTGCCCTTCGCTCCCCTCCTGGCACAGGGAGCCAGCAGGGCCATATCCTGCCTCCACTGTTTCAACATTCCACCTCCCAGTTTTTCTGCTGCCAAACCCCTTCCCAGCATGGTTGGGGTGAGCAATTATCACAGCACAGGGAGTTTTGTCTCCACACAAAAGGGGATTAGGTTAATTCCTCCCCAAGCAGTGGGAAAGCAGCTTAAGGAGGGTTGAGAAAGAAAAAACCCCACGGCTGCCAGTGTCCGGCCTCACCGGGAAAGGTCCAGATCTGGAGAGATCCTCTCTATCCTGGCCCCAATCCCAGCTCCATCAGTCTCTAGTATGGTGGTTTCTGCCCCAGATGTGTTTTTACTTTCCCCGGCGGGGCTGTCTTTGCTTGCCGTCACATCGAGATGTTTCCTGGGGATGTTTTGCGGCTGAGTGGGAGTATCCTGTTAAGGCACTTCCCGATGCAGCCCCCACCCCGTCCCAGTGCTGTCAGTGGGGATGGGGACACCCGTGGGGTTACGCTGTGCTCAAGGAGGGGTTCAGGGTGGCATGGGACAGCAGGTGAGCCCTCCGAAACGCTTGTCCCGCTCCCTTTCCTGCCATTGTGCCGCCCTTCCTGCCCGGTTTCTGGAAGGCAGCTGCTGCCTTTCCCAGCCCGATGCATGACGGAACCCTTGCCAGGGCTAAATTTGTGCTGTGGGCTGTAGGAAGCAAAATGGGGGCTGTGTCAGTGAGTTTTTCTGCCAGCGGGGAGACGATGCTGCTCTTCCCACAGGTGAACTTCCGCAGCTCGCGGAGCAGCCGGGGGTGCTGGGCCGAGCGGACACACACCGAGAAGCAGCTGCTGGTGCTGGTGGGGGTGCTGGCAGTGCTGCTCATGGCCTGTCTGCTGGGACTCATCTTCCAGTACAGAGCCAGTAAGTCCTTTGGCCATTTTTGGGGGCCAGAACTCCCCCAGAAAAGGGAGTGTCCTGGTTTGGTACTGGGCTCAGCCTCTGCGTGTGAGCACCCAAGCAGAGCAGCTTATCCGAGCAACCGGCGGGGATGGTTCCTTCAGGATTTGAGCAAACAGCTGCTCAGGGATCCTGTCCCCTTGACCAGGGTGGGTTGCTGGGGAGTTCCCAGAACAGGATATTTGGTGCAAGGCTGGGATGCTCTCCTGCACCCCTCGCTCCAGGACAGGATTCTTGGATATCTAACAGGATGTTCAGGTGTGGGGTGGGATCTTTGGGCTCAAGCACTGGGCAGGATGCTCTGTGGTGCCACTCATCCTGCTGCAGCCGAGAAGCTGAACCTGTCCCTGCCCCCCAGGGCCACCTGCCGTGTGCCTGTCGGAATCCTGCATCTCCATCACCAGCTCCATCCTCAGCTCGCTGGACCGTGCGGTCAATCCCTGCGAGGACTTCTTCAGCTATGCCTGTGGGGGCTGGATCAAGGCCAACCCCCTCCCTGATGGTCACTCACGCTGGGGCACCTTCAACAATCTCTGGGAGCACAACCAGGCCATCATGAAGCACCTGCTGGGTGAGTGCATGGGAGCGGTGGGACCCCACAATGCTCAGGGGCCCCAAAAACATTTGCATGGAAATATGAGATTGGAATTGAACTCCAGCATCAAACCAGTCTCTGACACACATGCTGTGAGGACATTGAGAAACAGATCCTGGCTCTGTTTGCTCTCCTAGATGGTCCTGAGATTTTTGACTGTGGTGTTGCTAGTCTTTGGTACTGAGCAAGGAAAAGGCCGCTTCTCTGCAGACCCCATGGTGGCATTCCCAGGAACTCTGAAATTCAGGATTTGCACTCCAGACTGCTGTAGTGCCCTGGTATCGCCCCAAGGATATGCATTTTTTCCAGTTCTATAGCTTCCAGCCTTTGTGAGCAGCCTTCTGGGGGACTGGCTGCCAATATGGGCATTTTTGGGGGGCCAAAACTGCCCTAGCAAAGGGAGGATCCTGGGCTCAGCCTCTGCGTGCGAACACCAAAGCAGAGCAGCTTATCCAAGCAACTGGCGGGGACGGTTTGTTCAAGCTTTGAGCAAACAACTGGCTCCTTATCAGCACTTTCCACTGTGCCAGGGCTGATTATCTGGAAAGAGAAGGTTTGGGAAGAGTGTTGTCTTTTGAGGGAAAGGGGGTGGCGCAGGAACAGCTTCGTCCCTGGCTTTTCCCACAGAAACCTGGCGCTGGTTTTACCGGGAGAAGAGACTGGGCCTCCAGCCAAGTGGTCGTGTTTGGCATTTCCTTGAATTCCTTAGAGCTGAGGGACCTTTAGTTAATAAAACCACACAGCTGGGAAGCCAAAGGTGCAAGCTGTGTCATCAGGAAAATAAATTTCAAAACCCTCTGGGGAAGCAGAATTTTAACTGGGGAGATGAAAGGAAGGTTTTGGAGGCAGAGGAGAAAAATGGGTTTATTGTTCCTTTTTGCAGAAATAAATAATACAGGGCTGGGGGGCACCAGCACAGAGGCAAGGGCAGGACCTGGGGCTGGATGATGCTGGGAATATCAGAGCTGCTGGAAAAATGCTTTTTGTTTCTTCTTTCTTTATCTTTTGTCCCCAGAGAGTTGGAGCAGTCATTGTGGGTGGGAAAGGAGGTGGGGGGCAGGAGGCCAGGAAGGGATGGGGCCAATGGGATGCCACTGGGGGCATTGTGGGGACTATTGGGACAATCCTTGATGCCTTTTTTGAGCCTAGCCTTGTCCAAAAAGGGGGCTGAATCCTTCTGACTACAGTGGATGCCCATCCCTGGGGCCCCCTGTGATTCTCCCTGGGTACCTCCCACAGAAAATACCACAGCCAATGTGTCGAGTGAGGCAGAACGCAAGGCACAGCGCTATTACCAAGCCTGCATGAATGAGAGCAAGATCGAGGAGCTGCGTGCCACCCCGCTCATGGAACTCATCCAAAAGGTTTGTCCCAGCCCTTGTGGGAAAGCCGTCATGGGCAGTCCCAGCACCTTCCAGACTCCATTCTTGGTGCTTCCTGCAGAAGAGCATGCTCCAGGTCAGGCAGGCAGAGGTGGGGATTTATAATTCTATAATGGGGCTTTTTAGCCCCTTGCAAGATGTTTCCCCCCTAGGATGGATATTGAGGGGATATTGAAGCAATTCCAGGTGGCTGTTTCTTACCTGAAAGTTGGTTGTTCTCTGTCCCCAGCTGGGTGGCTGGAACGTCACAGGTACTTGTGCTGGTGATAATTTCAACGAGACGCTGCGGGAGGTGATGGCGCATTATCGCACCTCGCCCTTCTTTTCCGTCTACGTCAGCGCTGACTCCAAGAACTCCAACAGCAATGTCATCCAGGTGGATCAGTCAGGGCTGGGCCTGCCATCGAGGGATTATTACCTGAACAGGACAGAGAATGAGAAGGTGAGGGTGTCGGGGGATGGGGGAGTGCCGTGGGTGGGTGGCACTTGCCGTGCTGATCCCACCTGTCTGACCCCGCAGGTGCTCACTGGGTACCTGAACTACATGGTGCAGCTGGGGATGTTCCTGGGAGGCACCGATGAGGAGTCAACGCGGCAGCAGATGAAGCAGATCTTGGACTTTGAGACAGCCTTGGCCAACATCACCATCCCGCAGGAGAAGCACCGTGATGAGGAGGTCATCTACCATAAAATGACAGCAGGAGACCTAAAGGTAGGGATGGAGCTGGTGAGCTTCCCCGTTCTGCTGTGGTTTGGGAAGCGGGGTGGACGGGTGGAGGTGACAGAGCTCCTCTGGGAATCCTGACACCAGCTGATACAGCCTGGGAAGCTCTTGTGCAACAGCTTGGCCCATGTCCTCCTTGGGGAAATCCTACCCTGACCCTTCCTCCCAGCCTCCAGACCACCCCTGAGGCCAGCAGCTGTCCTACTGCAGCACTTACGTCCTGGCACTGCTGCCCCTGGATGTCAGCCTGGTCACCTCCCAGCGTCCCCAAAGGGGCTCTAATGACTTGTGTCAACATTTCTGACACCCACTCCACTTTCTTTTCCTTGGTGTGCAAAAGTTGTTTATTCCCCTCCAACCTTTCAAGGATGCTGCTGTTAGGGGAACTGGCCTCTGCAAAATCAGCTGAATCTATCAAATGGGGACTGATGCAGCCGATTCCAGCTGAAGAAGCAGCTGCCACCCCCTGCAATGGTTTTTAGGTCCATAGCAGTGCTGTGGCTTTTGCAGGAGCTGGCACCGGCTGTGGACTGGATGCCCTTCCTCTCCACGGTCTTCTACCCCGTGGAGCTCAATGAGTCAGAGCCTGTTGTGGTCTATGCCAAGGAGTACCTGGAGCAGGTCTCTGACCTCATCCTGACCACAGATAAGTGGTGAGAACCCCCAGCCTGTACAGAGACCCAGGCACCCAGGGTGGGCAGGAATGTGCTGCTGCCTACTCACCACCTCTCACCATAGTCTGCTCAACAACTACATGATCTGGAACCTGGTGCGGAAAACCAGCCCACTCCTTGACCAGCGCTTCCGGGATGCTGAGGAAAAATTCATGGAAGTGATGTATGGGACAAAAAAGGTAAGGGTGGAGTCCCCAGTGCCCCTGAATCGCTAATAAAATAGTGATGGATTTTTATGTCAAGGCCCTGTCATTTGGCATCCAAACAATAGAGATGTGGGGCAGCTTTTCGGGTGGCTGGGGGATGGATGGGCCAGGTAGAGCAAGGAGTGGGAATGTGGAGGGCTTTGTTCCATGCCACTGCTGATGACCACCTTTTGTCCCATGCAGAGCTGCCTCCCGCGCTGGAAGTTTTGCATCAGTGACACGGACAACAACCTGGGCTTCGCCCTGGGGGCCATGTTTGTCAAGGCCACCTTTGCTGAGGACAGCAAGCAGGTGGTACGTCCCCAAGGCAGCAGTGTGCGAGTCCCAGTGCTGGGAAAGCCTCTACAATGGTGGAACTGTCGGGGCAGACAATGTTTCTCTGTCCACCTTGTTGTGTTCACTGTGCATCTCTGTGTGCTGGGTTTTTCACTATGTGTTGTCTTGGCCTCCCAGCCTCTTCCTCCCTGTGGTGTGAAGGTCCTTGACCTCTCTGGGACAGGAAGTCAGCTCTCTGGACTGATGCTGTGCTGCCTTGTTTTGTCTAGGCGGAGGAAATGATCACGGAGATTAAAACTGCCTTCGAGGAAAGCCTGGAGACCCTGCAGTGGATGGATGAAGAGACGAGGAAATCAGCCAAAGAGAAGGTGAGGCACTGCTGGCTGTGCTGGGGAGAGGGTGAGGGTGGAGGATGGTGGAACCAGGCGAGCCTGTCCTTCCATTTCTGGCACCAAAAGCACTCTGGTCCTTGTCATCCTCCAGGCAGATGCCATCTACAACATGATCGGCTATCCCAAGTTCATCATGGACCCCAAGGAGCTGGATAAAGTGTTTAATGACGTGAGTTGGTCAGATATGTCCCCTGGGTCTTCTATAGGATGTACGGGATGTGCCCATATCACCATGGCCTCTGGGCAGCCTTGAACCCCAGGTTTCCTCCAGAAGGGTCTCACTGATGTCCTTGGCCCTTCTCTAGGGACTTCCCAGAGAGCTGTGGGCCAGTTCAGGGGTGGCTGGGGCACTTGGTATCCCCGCCTGGGAAAAGGAGGAGCTGTTTTATGTAATAGTGATTCATTGCACTCCAGAGACTCTGCAGCTGTTGGAGAGGAGGAGAAACAGGAGAAGCCATAACTCTGCTGGCTCTGGAGGCTCAGACGTGACTGTGGAGAGAGGAGTGGGGCTGGGCAATCACCACACACCACTCATGCCTTGTTCTTTTGCAGTACGAGGCCGTGTCCGACCTCTATTTTGAGAATGTCATGCAGTTTTACAACTTCTCAGCCCGGGTCACGGCTGACCAGCTCCGGAAACCGCCAAACCGGGACCAGTAAGTCCTCTGCTCCCCTTCCCTATTTTACTCAGTATTAGCATATCTAGAGCACTGGGATTTGGTGTCCACCAGCCTGCGCTGGTTTTGGGGAGATAAATTTAGGACAACGGCTTTGCAACAAAAGTGTTTGTTGGAGCAAACGCTGGTGATGGTTTGTGTTGCCATGTTGGCCATATTTGTGTTCCTGCAGGTGGAGCATGACACCTCCGACGGTCAACGCATATTATTCTCCCACCAAGAATGAGATTGTGTTCCCTGCTGGCATCCTTCAGGCTCCGTTTTACACCCGTGCATCCCCAAAGTAAGAACCATGGGAAAACAGAGAGGGCAGGATTCCCAGCTTTTCTCCTATATCCAAATCTTAGGCTAAGTATCATGGCTGTGGGGAGCAGAGGCTGCTTTGTTAACCTCTGCATTACCCTCCTGCAGGTCCCTGAATTTTGGTGGGATCGGTGTGGTGGTGGGTCATGAGTTGACCCATGCCTTCGATGACCAAGGTATGACCAGGGCCAGGTGGGTAGGCAGCTGGAGGAGTGGCCAGTATGAGATGAAGAATCCACTGTGTGTTTGCAGGGCGGGAATATGACAAAGATGGCAACCTGCGTCCCTGGTGGAAGAACTCCTCGGTGGAGGCCTTCAAGCGTCAGACAGCGTGCATGGTGGAGCAATATGGCAACTACACCATCAACGGCGAGGCAGTCAATGGCAAGCACACCCTTGGGGAGAACATTGCTGACAATGGGGGCCTCAAGGCTGCCTACCGGGTAGGACCATGGGGCTGGGGAGATTCGAGGGGGACATGGTGTGGTGGGATTTGTGTTGTCTCCTGAGCCCACTGTGCTCTCTGGTCTTCAGGCATATCAAAACTGGCTGAAAAAGAATGGGGATGAAGAAACACTCCCAACTCTCGGCCTCACCAACTACCAGCTCTTCTTCATTGGCTTCGCACAGGTAGGTCACATGGTGACCTTGGGAGGGTGGGCACACAGGTTTTTAGGGGTGGAGGATGCCCAGAGGGGTTGGGAGGGTGTGATGGCAAAACTGAGTTCTCTAGAGATGATGTAGTGGATGGAGAATGAAATTGGGGTGGTGCTGGTTACAAAGCTGAAGCCTGAGCTGCCTTGGCGCCCATCACGCAGGCAGAAAGGTTGGATTCAGCACCGAGCCAGCCCCATGGTGGGTGGCTGTCAGCATTCAGGCCCTCATGCTCCGTTTGCAGGTGTGGTGCTCGGTTCGCACACCGGAGAGCTCGCACGAGGGGCTCATCACTGATCCCCACAGCCCCTCGCGTTTCCGCGTCATTGGCTCCGTCTCCAACTCCCGGGAGTTCGCAGAGCACTTCAGCTGCCCCCCAGGATCCCCCATGAACCCCCTCAAGAAGTGTGAAGTCTGGTGATGGGCGAGTGCCCAAGGGAACCAGCAGCTGGTTGCTTCGTCCTCTGCCAACAGCTGGGCTTCCCCAGTCCTTTGAGGCTCAAACCACTTCTCCATGCCATGGAAAGCCTGGCTCTTCAGCCAGAGCAGCACCTGCGTCCCCAGCATTGTCTGGGATTCAATCCACTGTGAAAACTCCTCATCCCCCTGCTTGTTGGTGAAATGACTTTGATTTGGGGGTCTCTTCTTTCCCGCCATGACTGGGCCACATGTTGAGCCACATGCGTCCGTGGGCACTGCCCATATTTACGCACACAGTGCTCCAACCTGACCCACCGCCCGAAAACCCCTTTGTTTTGAAGATGATAAAGGGAACCCCCAACAGCAGCAGTTTTGTCTGCGTGTCTCAATACCCCCAGCGTATCACCTTCTCTCCAAAGATGCGCACACGAGAGTGGAAAATATTCTAAGATGTATTTTTTGGGGGCAGGGGGAAATATATATATATATATATATTTTTTTCATGTGTTGTGGAATACACTGGAAATTTTCAGGGAAAATGCATTTAAAAGCCTTTTTTTAGTAAAAGATTAGTATATTTATTAATTTTTTTTTAATTAATGCAGCTGTAGGTGCAGTACCCTGTGGTGACAGTCCCTTGGCCAGGGAAGCTGTGTAGGGCCGTGTATATAACTTTCCAGTCTTGGATCCTATGTTTCTCTGGGAGGGACTGTCCTCAGAGGATGCTGACAGGAAAATTAGGGACAGCAGGTCTGGGGACACGGCTGGAGGATGCTCCAAGTCACAGAGGCTGTGCCAGGATACTGCAGTTCCTGGGATTAGCTTTAATTTCAGAGTGTAAAGGGAAAATTTGACTTAACCAAAGATGTAACCAAGGTGGTGATGGTGTGGATGAAGCATCCTGTTCTCCCTCCTGTTCCCTCTGAAGCCAAGCCAGCCAGGATTTCCTGGCCCAAAAGTTTTCCAGACAAGTGCAGGTGGTTTCTACCACTGCTTCTGTCATGCCGAGCCTGCCCTCTGCCTGGGAAACTGCAAGCCCCAAAAGCACCACAAGGCCCCAAAACTCTGTCCCTCCACAGCTGGTGTGAGAAGTGATCAGGATGGGGCTGAGAGACTTTTTTAAGGCATGTGTCTAATACTCATTTTCAGGGTAAAGCACTGATAGGAGCTCAGGTGCTGTTTGTTGTCACCTTCTTGCTCTAGACAAAAGCAGAGACATAGAGGGATTTTTAATATTTATATGTAAAGGGAGGGATGGAAGGGGCTGGTTTTTTGTAACTATTTTTTCACCTTACACGTGGGGCTTATTGTAATTGAAATAATAAATACTTTTTACTGGATTTGGAGCTGATCATGACTCATATTTTCTTATGGCAGGAAAGTCTGCATCCCTTTATTTGTGCTTTTTGCCCTGTCCACACCACTGTGACTGTCCCATGCTGACAAAACTGCGCCAAGGAGGATTTTCCCAGCCTGTGTTGGGTGACTGCTGCCTCTCTTGGAGGCTAAATCCAGGGGGTTTTGCCCAAAAACCTCACTCTCACTGCAGACGGCTCTCTGCTTTCTATCTCTATGGCATGGCCCCATGCAGCTCCCCAGCAGGGAGATCTTTTGGATGCTTTTCCTTTCTCCCGGGTGAGTTTTTGGCCGGCTGAGCTGTGCTTGGATCCAGCAGCACAGGCCCTGCACAGGTTTCTTTCCAAACTCCCTTATTTATGGCTTGGTGATGCTGGTGGGATGCCACCAGCTCTGTAACACAGGCCAGCGTTCACTCCGAGCAGATGCTCCATGGCTTCATCAGGCTTGCCCAAAAAATGCAAGGCAGGCTCCCTGCACCTGGCAGGGCTGATGGCCATAAAAGAAGCCGAGTGCTGGGTAGTCCTTTGCCATTTAGCCTTGGAGTTGTTATCGAGGGCTGGGTTTGGGGCAAAACTAGGAGGCTGCAGCCCACTGGTAGCAAACTTTTGGGAATACAGAGTGTTTCTGCTGCTGGCATGGGTGGGACTGAGCCAGCAGTGAGCTGGGGACACGAGTGTTGCATAATTAAGCCATTAAAATACCTCTCTGGCTGTTTTTACCATGTTTTCTCACCCAGATAGAATCGAAATGTAGTAGTAGCACTCACTTTCTGCTTCCACGGCTCAGTGTGAGGCCCTCGGTTTCCTGCAGCGCTGGAGGGCCGCCGTGGCCGTTGTTTTCCCTGAGATCTGCCTGGAAGTAGCGCAAACCCGCAGAGGGCGGTGGAGCCGAAAAAATCGCTGCCTGCACACTGGAGCGCTGGGCTGGCAGGAGCCAGCGATGTTACCAGAGTCCTATCTTGGTCTGGATGTGGCCCCACATGTTTCAATTGTGGTGGAATGCCTGCATTCCTAAGGAAAGAGAGGAGCAGCGTGGGTGTAAGGCAAAGAGGAATAGAGTGTGGCTGGGGTGAGAGGGTGTTTTCCCAGCTGCAAGGAACAGGGAAGGGAGCACAGGTATCACATGGAGATGCTGTTACAAGTGGTTTAACCAATCCAAAAAGGAAATACTTTGGCTCTCTGGGGCTTACTCACAGGGACAGACCAGGCAGGTGATGGCTCCGGGACAGCCCCAGGGCAGGAAGGACTTCGAGGGTGACAGCAGCTGTGTAGTGGTGGGGGACACCGTGGTCAAGGTTCCCCGTGCTGGGCTGGGAGCAAGTAGAGGGAGTTTTCCTCCCTGGGAGGCTGCGGGCACAGGGAGAGCAGGCAGGAGGTGAATCACCCCACTCTGTGCCAGTGCCTGGTGTGGGCTTGCCTGGTCCTGGGTGGTATTTGCTTTATTTTGTGCTCAGCTGTGCCCTGGAGGGCTGAGACGAGACGTTTGCCGAGGGCTGAGCCAGGGCAGGGTAAGGAATGGGGAAAGCTCCAAGCACGACTTTTTTTTTT
>WEKY01058424.1:19001-60546 GCA_013390045.1 Picathartes gymnocephalus | reverse complement strand
TTGAAACAGCTAATGTAGAGTCTGACTCACAGCCATACCAAGGAAGGAGCTGTAAGAATTTGCTGCCTCCATTTGACCACTGATTCTTTTGTCAGATATCACAGCTTCCATTGCAGAGCTGGCTGAATAAATCCACTGACTTGCCACAACCATAACTTGCTGTATTTATAGAGTTCATTTATATGAGTTCAGTATAGTTTCAAGCATCTCTAAGATTAGCACAGGAAGGGAAGGACCTTGATTCCACAGACCACAGCTCCAATGTGCAGTTAGCTGAGGTGCTTGAAGAGATTACTTCCCCCCACGATGGGGGCAGCAAAAACTAAGCTCCATTGCAAGTAAACTCAGTAAAGACTATGAACCCAATCTACTTCTCCATACCAGGAAGTATTTAGCCTGAAATATTTTAGAACAGCATGTCCAAAAAATTTAAATATTTCACTGAATTCTGGCCCCTGGAATACCAGCAATTGTTACATCTGAAAGATTTCATTTTTAGTTCAAATTGGCATTGATTTACCCCAAAACGTTGAGTTAGAATTAGGACCCTAACAGCGGTCCAAGTGCACTACGAAACCTATATATCTTGTTGCTTGAATGTTTACAGAAATCTAGTCACACAATCTCAGAATCACAGAACAGTTTAGGCTGGAAAAGACCCCTAAGATCATCAAACCCAACTGTTAACCTGACACTACCAAGTTCACAACTAAATTATGCCGCTAAGCATCACATTTACATATATTTAAAATGCCTCCAGGAGTGGTGACTCAACCACTTCCCTGGGCAGCCTGTTCCAATGACTGATATTCAAGTTATTTCAAAATTCCGAAGTGCAGAGGTATTTGTGACCGAGTTCATCTGGTATTGAAGCAAACGCACGATAACTGTGGTGCTTAGAAAAGATACTTACAATAGCATGCACAAATTGGCCTGCCCTTGGAGCACATTCCTGTGGAACTTTAGGTGCGAGAGGCCTGTGAACTTTGCTGTGGCTGCATTCTCTGTGTTTGTAGCTATGCTCCATTAGCTGTGATAATTGCCTCTGATTAATCAAAGCTAACACACTGAGGTGCTTTATAGAAAAACAATTTCTATCAATTTGGTAGCACTGTAAATTGCACTCCAGGGTCCACATTCAGCTGAAGTGGTTTGAGAATAGTCTAATTCAAAAGATTCTGTTGAACCTCAGTGTACTTGACTAGATCAATGTGTCAGAGTTTTTAATCACCTTGGTTCTTATCACTTATCCTATTCGATCTCCCCTTTTCCAACTTTTTATTAAATTCTTTTCAAGCTATCAGCAGATTCCATGGAAGATTTTAAGTGAAACCAGCCAGAAAATTATTTACTTTAGTATCCTCCTTTCCTCATTTTTTGGAATACACAGGAAGTGAAAAATATCTCCCTCTGGTTATTGTGCAGTAGAGGAATGTCATAGTGCAAAATGTGTACTGCCTTCAAGAATGTGAAGATTAGTTACTTTCTAGATTATGCACAGATAATAAGCCATTTAATTTGAATAGTTATGATTGCAGCAGAGAGATAATTATTGATATTTTCTGCTATTCTAACTGACTGAATCCTATGTGGAAAGCAATAGGCCTATTCCAGAAATCATTCCTTCTCTGGCTACGACTGTAAACATCATTCATTTCACATTGTAGTTAGTAGCCTTTACAGCACCTGAGACCTGCAATATTTTCAGCTCTGAGGCAAAATGAATGCATGGAAGTTAAAACACAGGAGGCAGTTCCATGCCTCTCATGATGGTGTTGGCTTCACTTGGTAGAGCACCTCAGCACAGACCAAAAGATTACCTGCATAGAGCATCTAAGCTGATTCTTATTCTGGCAGTTCATATTCTCACCCTTAATATGGACTTTAAATAACACGATATATCACTGCCCCATAATGAGACAATGCATCATAATAATAGAAAACCTGTGAGTGCTTCCCATGTTAACCTTGAGCAGCTGATAGCTTTCATAATATATTGTGCTTTTATCATGTGTGAAAGAGATTCCATCTATGTAGAACTGCTTCACAAAAACTCAGATCAGGGTAATAGTTTAGATCATACAATATTTGAAGTCCAATCACTTAACTCCGCCAAAATATTTTTTTTTACCATGGATCATCATTCACCATGTCAGGAAAAATGTCCTCCATGTTCTATATTTTTAATAACAATTTAGTGGGAAAACTGTATTTTCTTTCCAGCTGTATTTCTCTTCCAGTCTTTTCTTGTGTATTGCTACTGTGCAACATCCTACTTCCCTGCACACAGAATCACAAGGAGTTGTGTGGTCTCATGTGAGAGAATGGGGGATCTACTTTTCTCTGTTGGTTGAACGAGGTTCTTAAATACATGATTGTGAAGGAGTTGGTATCTCATTCATGTCTTCTTGACTGGAAGAAGTGAATGAGATGTGACATCCCATCTTACAGAATGTTGCAGATCATGACGTGTTCCTTGTTACCTTTCCTTTTTAATGTGGTGGAAAGAAGAGGGAGATAGATATGGGGAAAGGAATGGATATCTGGGTATATATGAAGGGAATACCTGAAGCTCAACTTTAGTTTCATTAGAACCACACAGAAGTAATTATAGTCTCTGGACTGATACCTTAAACTGAGGAGTCCATGTCCTGACTTTCTGTTCCTCCTATGGGTGATGCACAACCCAAGTCAACAGATCAGACAGGTTTATGAAGAAAAGATATTCAATATGCATTTCTGTAAGCTTAAAGCTTATACTAGAAAGACCAAATCCAAGGCTTTGACACTGTCATATAAATTGTATAAACAAATGGTATCACAAAATTTTAATCGAATTTTGCAGCTCTCCAAAAGATTGTAAAATCCATGGGGGGATTCATTTTGATAATCTGTCAAGCCTTCCAGCAAAACTTCTCATTTCTTTTGCCAAAGTAAGCAATAACACATTTCAAATATGAAGATCCACATACACAATTTTTGGGTTTGTTTTTTTTTTCTTTCTTTAAAGGAAAACAAGTTAAGTGTATTAAAGATTTAAAAGGAGATAACAATGTTAAATTCTTGCAGATCTGCATACAATTATCCTGCTGCAGTGAGATAACCAAAATTTAATCATGTGGAAAGAGTTGAAGAGCTGTTTTATGAAGTAGCAATTCCTAGGAAGTTTGGGATTAGGAAAGCAGAAGCAATATCTCTAATCTGCATTCTGTTGGTTTTCTGGGCGGTGTGTATGTTTTATGGTTGCTTTACTTCTGCATCAGTAACCTGTCCTTGTAGAGTCCATTTTGTTGATTATTATTCAGTGCTTGCAAAAGGATGTGCTTTCTGGTTTTTATATTTTTTGTATGTATTCCTGTACTGCATATCCTCTACACTGTTTTTGATGCTGAGCTGATTTACCTGCTCAGATTAAATTTGGGTATAATGTTTGAGATGCCAAACATTTAATTACATCCCCGCTCAGATGCTTCTTTTTATGAAGCAGCAGAATCTATAAAACACTTATTTTTCCAGTGTGATACTGACAGCAAAAAAAGCCTTGCTTATGGTATGATGTGATAGCTATTTCAAAGTGTCAGAAACATTCTAGAGCTGGGCAGACACTTTCAAGTGAAGTCCACTCTGGGTTCTGTTCCAGGAAACAGGCATGATCCAAACCCCATCCCAAGAAGCAGTCTGAAGCGGTGATTCATGCTCAGTTCAAGATTTTCCTTTGCTTTGATTCCATTTGTTGCTAAGTAGGTAGTATTTGTTTTCATCAGGTAGATTTTTTTGTTCAATTGGTTTTTAAGTAGTGGGGTTAAGCATTTTTATTATGTAATTAATAGATGAAGTATTTTTTATGTAATCCAAGTAGTTTATGTAGAGGAAAGAAGGAGGGGATGGACTTTTCTCACTCTCACATTCCTCTGCTTATAGGTTATGAGGCATTCAGCTTCTGAGTCACTGTAATATCTGAAGAGCTCTTATGAAGCTATGTTGTCTTTCGATTTCCTAGCTCATTTGGTTCTTACCCAGCTCTCAATCTCACTTTTTCATTTGTTTGTTTCATGATTTAAGAGCACTTCCCATCTTCATTCACCTTACATATTAATTTTCTTCATGGTAGGTATTACCCTCCTACTCCAGGTTTGATTTCAGAAAAATTGGCTAAGTCAGGAAGAAAGTACCTAATCATTATATAAAGAGGTTTTTTAATGTGAAACGATTCAATATTTTTACTGACAATATTTTTAAATTTAGAGTTATTGAGAATTTATTTAATTAATTTACCCATATGTGTAATTTCGAATGTCACAAAATAAGAGAATATTCTGAGTTGGAAGGGATCCATTAACATCACCGAGGTCCAAATACTAGTCCTGAACAGGACACCTCAAGAATCACACCATGTGCCTGAGTGTGTTGTCCAAACACTTCTTGAACTCTGTCAGGCTGGTGCTGTGACCACTTCCCTGGGGAGCCTGTTCCACTGTCCAACCACCCTCTGGGGGAAGAACCTTTTTCTACTATCCAGCCTAAGCCCCTCCTGACACTTCAGGCCATTCCCTCAGGGAATGAGGGCCTCACATTTTAAAACTACCAACCACAATAATTTTAACCTTAAAAAAAAAAAAAAAAAAGCTGAGCTTTCTTCTGTTTTATAAATTTGGATTTCTCGTCTGATAAAGAACAAACATGAAGTCAGCAGTATTGTGGAGGAAATAAAATACCTTTCAAAGGTATATATCTTTCATTTTTGACAAGATATTTTCTGATGCTGACAAAAACAAGCAAGAACTACGAAGAATGAGATGTCCATAGGTAAAGGTTTTGACAGGAACTAAATATATGTAATGATTCCTGAACTAAATGAGAAATTCCATTTTCTGATCAGATAGATATCTGGAAGGTATAGTAATGACTTTACCCCACAAAGTCCAAAATAGGTAAAAGAATTTCTTCATTTTTTTAAAATTCCATTTAGCAAGCCCTCCTCCTGGACCCCAAATATTACTTCTAAGCATTCATAGAATCAATTTTTACCTACATGTTGTAAAATCCACATTGTTTAGTGCATGGCTTGCCTATAGCCTCTTTGTGGATTGCAGTATCGTATTTCTCCAAATAGACTTAATATGTCTGAAAGTCTGCATAATAATATGCCCTTTAGTGCTCTTTTAAATGCCTGCATGTTAGAAATAAGCAGTCTCTGAACAAACTGTGGCCTGCCTCTCTGTATTTTGTGATATGTAGCACCCAATCAAAGACTGTTGCATGCATTGCTAATAAATTCAGCGAAATACTGTACATTTTCTAGGGTATAATCAGCTAAAAAATCATTCTGAAGCATATTGCTTTAATAGAAAATGTGTAATTCAACCAGCACACACATGCAGGGGCTAACCTATGCCATGGGAAAGTATTAAACAGCATCATTTTCACAAAGTTTTCACATCCTTCTCATTGCAAAAACTTTCACCTGCTTCATGTGGCGCACAAAAGGATTATTTTTTCTTTAGCTTCCAGCCAGAGCAGTAGGGTATGCAGAAAGTCTTCTTTGTCAACTCACTCCTGGCATCTGAAATGAAAATTACAGGATTTTTTTACAACCCATTTACCAAAGAAGAAGTAAAACCAGGGAAAAAAAAAAAAAAGATTGATGCTGACCTTGCATCAGGAAAAAAAGAAAAAAAATGTGTTATTGCCAGAGCAGAAACATAGAAAATAAAGAACAAAAAGATTTATAAGATCATAGCAAAAATTGGGCAATGCTTCTGGGGGAAATTGTAATACAGGGAGGAAGGAAAAATATAGAAAAGGAGACAAACTGAAAAGCTAATGGTTGTAAGCAGAAGTTTTTACAGGTCTAAACACATAAAAGAATTAATATTCTTCAATTTTCCTTAAATGTGTCTGCAGTGATAAACTCACAAGTGACAGCAAGGGAAAACATAAGAAATGTTCTAGATACATGGGGAGATATACCAGTGAGAGGTTTACAGTTTAATCAGATTTGTGGTAACCTGGGATACTGAGATCATAAATTTGAAAAAACCTTCTCATGAATCCTTCCTTAATTGCTTCCTCTTGAAGGGCTGTTCCTAATCTTCTGCCCTCTTGCCATGGTTTTCCTGCAATGCCATTTTCCCACCAGCTGTAGAACCTAAGAAGTCTTATTATTACTTCACAGCACCAGATTGAAGATTCCCAATCTCCTTACCAACTCCTTCAGGAACTCCCTCTCTCTTCCTGTTCCCAGAAATGAGACCTCCATGGAAAGAGCATTTCTACGGAACAGCTGTCATTGGGAAAGGAATGCTGTCTTCCCACCATCACTAATGCCCACAACCCCAAGGTCTTCAATCCTTTCTAACTCCACTGAAATCTATACCCAAATTCCAGCCCCCTAATACTTTCAATTTAGTCCTCCTTTATTTGTTCCTTTATGAACCATGCCACTCTGCCTTCCAATATGATATGTAAACTACAAAATAAAACCTAAGTGAAGTCATCTCTGCTTCAGGTGAGGCCAGGTAAGATTCTGTGCACCTTCTCAGCTGCCATGTGTGTGCTGCTCTGCCAGAGCTGCAGCTGGGCAGTGCTCAAATTGTCTGATCCCACCCACCTTTACTCTCTGATACTTGACAAACTGGCAGTGTTTAGCAAGGACACCGTGCAGGTAGGTAGTAACACTGAAATGGGAAGAAGTCCTTTAGGATGTGTCCTACATGCACGGACTGCACTTAGTAAAGCTGAATTGCTGCATTCCCTGATATACATCGACATGCTTGCAGTTTCTGTCAACTTTCAGTTCCAGTTCTGACATAAGAATCTATGAAATAGATTAAATTTTTTCAGGAATTTGGCATGTTTTAATTGTATCTCACCTGGAGAACGACACCCAGACTTCAGCAATTTCAACTGAAGAAGTTAGTGAACTATCACCTATTCCTTTTCTTGCTAAATATTTTTCTTTCTTCCAAGGTGTGACCTAAATTCCAGTGATATACTTAGAAATTGTTAGATTTGCATTCATGGATTTCCATTTCTGTTGAAAGTATCGGCCTTAGGTAAGAAACATGTAATCATTGCTTAGGCTTATTCTGTACCAACCTAAGCATCTACCATGTATAGATAGCTTTTCACTAATATTGCCACCAAACTCAGGTATAGTCCCATACTTCAAGTTTTCTATCTCTGTCCCTTAATCCAGGGACAACGGTTCATTTTACTGAATTTTGAACTAGTCAAGGTTGTAGCATTTAAGTTATGTCCACCCGTGTCACACTTTTTAGCTGAACATACGAAAAAGGAGACTCATGGGGGAACTTCAGAGCCTTGCATAGAACAATTAGAAAATTCCCACGACATTTCTAAACAGTATGACCCAATAAACATCATTCAAATAATAATGGAAAATCGGAGTCAGAATTCTGCCTGTTCTTACTCTCTGAGGAAGTAATTCATGGAACAATATAAAGAAGAGTCAAGCAATAGAATATGTGAAGCATTTTCTATCTCTCAGCATAAATTCAAAGAATCCCTGAGATGAGGCAGAAGATACATTCATTCAGTCTCAAGGCAATCCCAGACACCTTCACCAGGAGATGTGTGCGTCACCAGGGTCTTTGACCACAGTGGAACATTTTGCCTACAGCAACTGTAATTAGCTGAAATTGCTGTTAAGTGTAAGTACAGACTATGGCTAGTGTACCTTAGAAGATGATATGCAATTGTCATAACCAGCCTATCTGCTATCCTTACAAGTTCAAGGAGTCTTCTCAGAATAGTGATTTCCAGAGATATAGACGCTCTCAACAGTTGGAAAGGAAACTTGAATTACTTTTGCACTTACCGTTTTGTATTAACAAGAGCAGTTTAGGAAATGATGGACTCAGTTTCTAGCCCACTAGAGATGTCCATTTCATAGGAAATCACATTTCAAAAAGATGAGTTCTCAGGCAAATGGAGTAGAACAGAAAACATTGCAGGCAAAGTCACAGTACCAGTAGGTGTGTCCGACTTGCAGTGTCTGAAATACCTTGTTCTTATACTGTCCAAATAGGTGGAATAATGTGAAATAAAAATGAATTTAGAGAAGAATTTTAGTAATTAACACAAAAATACACAAAGAACTTCTCTGAAGAAGGATTGAAGACTGGGATATCTTTTTCTCTGAAAGTAAAAGTAACAAATAAAAATATCTAAAATAGTAAAAACACACTGCAAAGTATCTCTCTTTCTAATTCTTTCTCCCATCACTAAAATAGAGTAAATATTCTCTAACCCATTTATCTGTAGTTTCAGAACAAAAGAAATACAGCACAACTAAAAACTTGAAAATCTTCACAAATATGCCTTCTAAAAGAGATTATGGATTCAGCAGAATACATTCATGATGAAGTTCTGATAACCTTTAAAATAGCCCATTGATACTGAAAGTTAGTATATATCTGAGTGACAAAATAATCAGAACCAGGGGTAATACATTCATTTCTATCCACAGCATCTACTTGCATTCCTGTTAATGCAGCCATGTGCCCCAATCACCTTGTTGCAGATTATCCTCAGCCAGTGAGGTGATTGTCCTTCAGAATTACACTCATACGCCACATTAGTTCCAAAGGGTTTCACGATTATTGAAGTTGTTATCATGGGAATCAGAAAAAAGCTGTTGTCAGTGGAGTCTGGCACATATACAGAGGTTGTACCAGCATTATTTCTGTTAGGAATGTATTTTTCTACTGAAATATTTATGCTGCTACCTTTTTCAATGTGAGCACAACTTTAATACATCTGTGAATGTGCATGTACTGGAGAATAGTAGTCTCTTACCCTGTGGGGAAATAGATACACTAAGATAAGACCTTTATCCTTTTGTATCTACATCCTCACAAGAATGTAATTAAGAAGTGCAATCTTTTTGCAATGAATAGTACATCAATATCTGAGCTTATTAACCACTGCAGAACTGGAAAAATGTTGCTATTATCCAAAACATGCTCATAGATGCAAATATATTCAACTAGAAAATGATTTAATAGTATGTCACCCTGATGTATAAGAGCTTAGCATCAGAATTAGTGAGAATGTGTTACCTAGTGGCATGGATTGTATCATTTAGAAAGAGCTCTAAGGGTTTAAATAAATAGTATTTGCATATAACATTCACTTTCAATGTCCAATATAGAAAAAAAAAAAACCATATTAATCTTTGAGTTAATTTGTTTCCCTAAGCTATCAAAGCTGTTTATATACTAACATGTATTTCCAGTTTTTCTCTTGCGGCTGTCAACAATAGGTAAATATATTGCTCATCTTCTTAGTTTGCACCATTTGTTTTGTTCAAGGTGCACTGGCACTGTTGCCCCACATCTCATTTTAATATTTGCACTTATTTTGTAAAGAGTATCTATATCAAGAGCAGATGCCCTTAATTAATAATTAGCAGTGCAATTCAGTAAAGACAGGGAAGAAAAAAAAGTAGCTATCAAATTTTCAATTCATCATTATAGTCAGAGAAAAGAAAAAATGGTCTTGTCTGGCCACACTGAGGTTCAAGACATTGGAGATCTGCTTTCAAGTTTGTTTCATTTTGCTTGACCTTCAGAAAATATCAGTTTTGTGGGTTAGAGGTGAACCTTAGTACTATTTCCCCATTAGTTACATGGTTCTGTCATCTACCACACTCATGGATTTAAAATAACTTGAGCTGGAAGGGACCTACAAGGAGCATCGTGCTCAATCCCTCAACACTTGGGATTAATCACAGGTGAGGCTGGTCACAGGAAGAAACTCAGTCCTATAGCCCTGAAACAGATTTTACCTATTCTGTCTGGAGGATGTGAAGGTAATTGTCTATTGTTTTAATCTCCCACCTACCAGACAAAAATACATTTTCTCCTAACATTTGCTTGCCTTCATTAGGCCCTGATTAGAGGTTCAGAGGTTAATGCGCTGGTATTAGAGTTAATCCAAGCTAATGGTAGTTAAAATTGTCTGAAGGCTTTGTCTATATATCATATTGCTTCAAATTTTTATTTTCATATAGTGTTCTGTATAAGGTAATCTTTAACTAGTTATTCTACTTAATACATTTGGTAAAATGCACAGTGCCCACCTGTGAAGGGATTTCAAGCTTTGGATATTCTGTAAAAATGCAGCAGAGCTATTCAGCTCTCCTCTCTTCTAGAATCCATTTGTCTTTATTTTGCTTTCAGAAACAAAGCAAAAAATCAAAAATAAAGTGTTTGGAGCATTCTAAATTAGGGAAACAAGTTGACTCTGCTCAGTTCTGACCATTCAGCTTTCATCCTCCAGCTGACTACACTCCATTGCTGACTGGTTAAGTCAGGACTTGGTTGTTTTCTTACAGAAGTACTATATCTATTTTTACTATTTCATCTGATTGTGCAGGATTGACCACTCATCCTCAATCTGCTTAAGTTTACAGGTGGAAGTACAGACTTTGACGTGTGAGGCTTTCCAAAAACAGTGACAACACCCATATAGCAGCCCAGTTCCTTCAAATGTTTGGTTTTAAGAAAATAACTGAGAACAAGTGACACCTCAGTAGAATCTGAACAATTTAAAGGAGAACAATGGGAAAAGAAATTTCCATTTTTCAATCAACTTTCACTTTCCAGAAAACTGTCACTTCATAGAATATACGCACACACACCCCCAAAAAAAAAAAAAAAATCAACCCCTATATATCCTGCAGGAGTGATGACCCCACATCACCCCAAGATCTGCAGGCTCCAGCACTGTGGCACAGACCCACAAGCTGCCCGGCCCAAGACAGACCTGCCCCTCACAGGAACTGGGGCTGTCTGGGCTCTAAACCCCCCTATCCTATAACAGCAAACAGTATTTCATCGTGTACCTTCATTTATTTGGTGCTACTTTTTATATGTAAGGGCAGTCAGGAATTCTGTAGATATAAACGAAAAAACAGCTATAACAACAGTATCTTGAAAACATATATTAACCTAATAGAAAAATACTTGTGGGGGAAAATATTAATTGATTTAATGTTATAAAAAAAGGATTACCACAATAATGAGGATCAAGGTCTAATTTACCTGATGGTCAATTAGAAGTCTGGCTACACTGACTAAATTTTCCAGCTGGTCATAATGCCATAAATCTGAAGTTATGATTGCTGCTTTTCCACAGGAAATGCCTTTGGTTTATATATTTTCGATATAGAGAGTAAAACGAAAAAAATGTCAGAAGATTTTGTCCATCACATTGCTTTGTGACTGTAACTTCTCATGGCTTGTAACATAAGGTAATCATTAAACAGCCTCACCTTATATAAATAAGAGATTACTCTGTAGCTAAGGATGAAATATCTGTTTGGCATGTTTGTCAAGGAATTATACAGTTGCATATGGTCTTCAATAAATATTTCCTACGTTTTAAAGGTTATTTGAAATAATGAAAAAAATCAGGCGTTTTATTAGTTGCACTGCAAGTGAGCACCTAAGTCCTGAGATATTTCACATCTGACTGTATAAACTGATAATGAATGTGGAATTTCTCACCCTACAATTACCAATAGTTATGTGTGTACAGTCCAGTTCTTCTGTACAGAATTTTGTGTGTAAGAACTAAAAATATATTCTCTGGTTGTAGTAAAGCCATTGATGATTTGCAAGTGTAGCAGAATACTCAAAAGTTCCCTGAGTAACAGAAGTGGGAGAGACGAAAAACACAACTGACAGAAAAATTAAGTAAAATAAAAACATGGCCTATCATTTAGGGTATGATTTCTGACATTTTATTTGTAATTAAAAAAAATCAAACAAACAAAACACCAGAAAGTCTATCCAGAAGAACAAACTTAATCGTAGTTATGAACATTTTTAATCAGTAGGATATAATCATAGTAAAATGATAATAAATGAAGAGGTTGTTGGTAAACTAAAGAGACCAGTCAGCCAAAAGAGAAGTGGGAATTAGTCAATAGTGCTAGACAGAAAATATTAGATACTTGTTTTAAAAAGATATTGAGAAACCAGTTCAAGTGGCAGTAATAGAAGAATGAAAAAGATGAATGTCTGAAAAAAAGTCCTGACCCTGCAAATAGTAACACACAGCCCAGGTTCAAGCATGACAACAATCTGCTGGTTGAAAGTTCAATAAGTGCCTAAGTATTGGCCAAATCTGGAGCAAAATGGCAAAAAAATTAATAAGTGACTGCATACATAACTAAAATGTATTCAAAGAACTATTAAAAAGGATGAAAGAAATAAGTTAAAAAAATAAGGAATTTCATGCATCAGGATTTAACTATCAAAAAAGTCTTTTTTTCTGCTCTGTCCTTTTATTTTCTTTCCTGATGCATGCTGGGCTCAGGCTGCAGCCCCTCAAGGCAGGTGACCTGTCTTCTCCCTTGCAAAGCAGCAAACGTAATTTAGGCTGCTATGTAAATAACGACAGCTGAAGGATTACCCAGCAGAAAAAAAGATAAATAATTTGATGGTAGCTGCCTCAGATTCCCAGGGAAATGAAGCTATTTCAAATACCAACAGCTTCAGTACTGAACTGCCTATGGAAGACTGCTATTATTATTAAAATGAGTAAATATTTCGCCTTTATTTTTTTGTTTTGTTCCACCATATTTACATAATAATTTTTGTTCTTTTTTTTTTTTTTAAAGCAAAGAAGCTCTACTCTGTTACCTGGATAGCACATGCACCTCAGTCACTCACGGGGGGCACACACACAGCTTTAGAACTGTGCGTGATAATCCGTTTACAGAAAGTACAGCAGCCACTGCACCTAAATGCCATTTCAAAGAGGGACAAAGTTCACATCACAGTTACAGTGTCTCTTTTTCCTTGCCTTACTTTCAAGCCTCTGACTTAGCTTCTCATGTGTCTCTTGGGTTTTTTTATTGTTCTTTCTGCTATCATAGGAGATTCTGAATAGAGATGAGATTAAACTATTTTTAGATAGTAAGCAAATCTGTGCAAGGACTCAGTTATTTCAGTTGCAGGGTTTAATGCAGTCTTTTGGCTTCTCATTTATTTGATCTCACATACTCTGCGTTTTGCTTTGAAACTTAAGTTCAAACAAATTCAAAAACTCACAGCAAAATTCACCTGAAAGTGTCAACACCCTCTTTACCATTTCAGACAGGCTGCATGAAAGACGTAGGTGTAACCAATTTCAGTATTTGAACAGAAAAGAATAGTCCAGAGATGGTTCACTATAAAATTTCACCAAGCGTTACCTTAATCTAAACCAAAGTTTGATGGTTTGGCTCCAGGATACATTGACCATTGGACTCCGGTCACAATGTGTAATGTTTTTTATTTGCTTCAAAACTTACTGAATTTTTTCATGAAAATCCTACATCTTTTAGATTTCCAAATGAAGAGAAACAGATCACAGTTTGCACATCTTAAGGATAAGAAAATAGTAAACAGGACATTGGGCCTTGAACTACAACCTGTCCTTGAACACTTCCAGGGATGGGACAGTCACAATATTTTTAGGCAACTAGTTCCAGTGCCTTCCCACCATGACAATAAAAAATTCCTTCCTAATATCTAATCTATATATCTCCTCTTTCATTTTATAGCCGTTACTCCATGAATGACAAAAACGTCATCTTTGTGGAATCCTGAAGATTTCCTTTGTGCTCTATTTGGAAACCTTCCCTTTCCCCTTGTTGTTCTCTCCTTATATTGTGAGATCTGTTGTTATATCTTGTCTTAAGACTGTAAGCTCTTGAAGAAGGGACCAGTTTTTTTAATTGGTTTATCTGTTCACCATAAAGGAATTGATGTGAAAGCAGCCTTCAGCTTTGGTACCATAACAGAAATACATGGTGGAGCTAGATGTGCCACATTTGAAGTAAAGTATTCAAACCTGAAAATAATCCTCCATTTCCCTGCGGTGTTTTGCACTTGACTAAGATGTAGGAGAACCTGTCTCTCTGTCTTCTGTAGCTGGCATTTCCAGCTGTTATTCCTGGCACTACATTAAATTCAAGCTCTCTTCCTCACTATTCAGCCCTAAGAAAAACCCTGAAGCAGTAAAATTTCTCTGCTTGGTTTCTTAAATACAGGCTTTTTTAACTTAAGTGCCACATTTCCCTTCCAGACACGACAACCACTTTTTGTCTTTGGCCTCATGTAAAGTGCTCATTGATTCCTTCATGCATGACTGCAAGTGGGTCAGCTCCAGCTACTCGAATGCCTTTGCATGTTTGTTCCAATGCTGCAGCTCCTCCTTGGCTCTTCCCATGCTGTATGCTGCCTCCTCAAACCTGTAGAGATTAAATGCAGACTACATTGCCAGCTGTTTTGAATGCTGACAAGTACGCATGCTCACCATCCTTCTCCACAAAATTCAGTGGCAGACTGATGCCAAGGGTCTCAAATGCTTCTGGAACAGACTCTTGGCTCTGGTGACGTTTCCAACGTGTCTCAGTAAGTCTGAGTGTGCTGTCACATTAGGTCACTCATTCAATAAGGAGTATGGTGAACACCAGTAGCAGTTATTAAGTACAGTTTTCAGAGTAACCTCCATTTACCAGGTCAGGGCTCCAACAAATGAATAAAAATAGCAGATATGGAATAAATGGTTTTATTTGAAAGGTTGAGCTAATGCTAACCCCAGCTTTTTTCTTTACAGTAGATATTATCATTTAAGAGCATAATCCAATTTTGCTTTGGAAGGGTGTTATCTCTCCTTTCTGTTCCTGACAAGAAATGTTCTTTAGCTGCTGCATGGCAAATACATAATGTCTACAGCATGGTACCTGGTGACTCCTAATGAAAATATTCAAGCCTGTACAAATTTTCTGGAAATGAGAAAGAAAATTCTTTAAGGATAAGGATTGAAATTATTATATTTTTTCACAAAACACATTAAGTTTACAGAAAATTGCATGCATTTAGGAAGCTAAAACTGTAAGACAATGCATAGAAGCACTCAGTCTTCAGAAAGAAAAAACACAATCACACACACTCCTCAGAAACTGAGTAATTTCTTTCAACCAGTAAAGATGCACTGGTCATCTGCTTAATTTATTCTGCTGTAAATTCTTTGTGCTCAACAAACACTGACATATGGAGACCCATAAAAATGTAGAAAATTCTGGGCTAATGTCAATGCTGTGAACTTCCAATACCTTCTAAAAATTTTGAAAAAACATGCTGTATTCTCCTAAGGCAAAATTAAAAATAAAGTAACCAAGCCTTTGAAAATATACATGCTTACAGATAACATGTCACTTTAACCTTACCCTGAGAGAAATATCAGCCTTTTAGCTTTTACTTTTTGCATAGGAAAAACTCTCACAAGAAAAGAGGTCAATTTCTCTTACAAAAGAACTAACAGTCCTCTTGGCTGGCAAAGAAGTTTGAGGAAAAAATTCCAATGAAGTCTAAACCACATGTATCTGGTAGTAAATAATACTAATATATCTACCATATGCTATGTATATATATTTTGGGGATTTTCTGGTTTTTGGTTGTCAGAGGTCCAAGTAAAAAACCCCTCTGCTCAAGCCGCTGCATTCTGCATCTAACTGGAGATAACCATGGTTACAATGCCAAGTGCTAAGCATGAAATTGCAGGCTTTAGATGCTGCAAAAATGATGTATTGGTGCCCTGGCATACACAGACACATCTGCACCAGATCCCGTATTTGTGTACTGAGAACAGACTGTTTACAAGATAAGGTGACTGACATTCTTAATTACAGATGCATACCTTTAGATAAAAGAAGATTGTTATTTGCATAACCTGATTGCTTACTCAACTATTACACAGGGTAGAGCTAATAAAAAGGCTTTGATAACTTTGAGACCAAGTGGTGAATTTTTTCTTTTTTGGCTTTGTTTGTTTTTTTGTTTTGTTTTTGTTTTTTTTTTTCTTGTGGAAGGCACAGGATATATTTTCTTGCAAAAGAGATCTCTCCCAGCCTTCCCATTCATATATAATTTTAAATTAAGTGGATATACATATTCATACATACCTACACTCTGCAAGAGAAGACTGTGCAAGAACATATTGGAGTATAGGACTTGAAACAGAAAGAATTCTCTAAATTTTTCACATCACTTGAAGGAGAGATTTCCATGCCATAATTTAACACAAGCTTGTTACCATATCACTTATAATTTTATTCTTTAGATATGACAATTCTAGGAGAAAAAAAAAAAGAAAAGAGTAGAGAGATAGGACCAGGATTGCTTTAGGTTCTTTTCCCTAATTCTTTCCCGCAGCATCTTGCTAATGAGATACACAGTAAAATTACATCACTCATGAATTATTTAACAACATGTCCCCTGGAATTTCTACAGCTTGAGTTTAGATGACTCATGAGCTTGAAATCAGGGCAGCTCTAGGCATTTTAGATTTCAGAACATACAGAAACCATGTACATGATTTTCTACATCCATTATTTTTCAATAACTAGATTAATAATTTAACTTCAACTAGCTAGGGAAATTAACATGTCTTTGGAATGAGAGCTGCAGAAAAGTGATCTGAGCATGATGGCTAACTCTCCACTAAGATGTGGAGTCAGGTAAATTTCTGAATGCGAGATGCAGAAATCCTCACACTGAAAAAATATCACTCTGATTTCGTAAGAAAGTGTGGCAACTTATGACAGAAGATTTGCCCATCTAGACTAGAAACTAACAGTGCCGATTATGTATGTAGTTGTGCTTATAGAGTCAGAAGTTCCCTTACTAAACCCCATTCTCCCAAAATGTAGACATGTATCAATATTAAGTTACATTCAAGAAGCAGTGAATTTGCTATCACCAGCAACCTCTAAGATTTTCTTTCCCATTAGGTGTGTTCTCCAGGGCAAGCTTGGATGCTTTATCAGCTAAACTAGCTATGAAGGACACATTGGAAGTAAATGGCAAATTGAAATTCCCCAGCTGGTAGTCTTTAAGTTTGGAATCAAACAAAACTGATGGAAAAACACAACATAAAATTCAGAGAGGGCTCTACCTCATAATTACATCTCAGATGATTCACCTGAAAGCAGGAGAGCAGCTTGGTAAAGATAAGTGATACATGAAGAAAGCAAAAAAACATTTAAAAGTTAAGCACTGCATGTTTCCCTTGCTCAGAGCAGTTCCAGAGTAGATTTTCGGGTCATGTTTTCCATCCACAAAGTGGCCTGAAAAGGTGGTTGATCCACCATGAGGGAATTTCCTAAACTGCAGTTCTGGTCATTGGGACAGACTCCTCAAAAACTGTCCAAACACAGGCTGCCGCTACCTGCCAAGGGCAAAGACCCACACACAAGCAGGGCCAGCTTCTTTTGGCCGCCTCAAGTCTGAGTGTGCAGTGGGCAGGACCAGGGCAGGGACTGTCCCCCTGTCCTCGGCACTGGTGAGGCCACACCTCAAACCCTGCGTTCAGTTTTAGGTCCCTCACTACAAGAAGGATGTTGAGGTGCTCGAGTGAGTCCAGAGAAGGGCAGTGGAGCAGGGGAAGGGTCTGGAGTGCAACATTTGTGAGGAGTGGCTTAGGGAGCCAAAGTTGTTTAGCCTGAAGAAAAGGAGGCTCAGGGGAGACCTTATTGCTCTCTACAGCTGCCTGATGGGGTTGTAACAAAGTGGGTGTCAGTTTCCTTATCCAAGTAACAAGTGATAATCAAAGGGAAATAGCCTCTAGTCTTGTCAGGGGAGGTTTAGATTGAATATTAAGAAAATAATTTTGCTGTAAGAGCAAAGAATTGGAATAAGTTGCCCATGAAACTGGTTGAGTCAACATCCCTGGAGGTATTTAATAGATGTGTAGATATGGCACTTAGGGATATGGTTTAATGTTGGACTTGAGCAGTGCTGGGGTAACAGTTGGACTCGATGACCTTAGAGGTCTTTTCCAGCCTAAATGATTCTATGATTCACTTAACTCTGTAGCCTGATTCCCTCCAATAGCTGCTATTCATGTTCACTGGGAGCTGTAGAGGGCAACAACAAACATTGTCATGAACCAGCTTGGCAGTTTGTTCATTCTTCTGCTCAGTTGAGACTGCAAGTGTGTCCTTTGGCTGTGCCCTGGAGCGAGGCAGTAAAATACACATATACTCGCATTTTTCTATTGGTGAGCACATGCATAATTGTATCCACAGAAACACTATTTGTGGCATCAGAATCTGAGTGCAGCCCCTAGCTTTCAGGCAGAGTGATGTGATGTGGAATACACCTGATCAACAGAGGAAGCCACTTGCATGGGTGAGGGTCAGATGCATGGTCAGATGGTTTCGAGATGGTTCAATCCAGAGACTGCGCTCTTGGCAGGTTATCTCAATGGCTGCAGGTTGCACAGGGGACAAAATATGTCTTCTCTCATAACTAAGACCTAAACCAGAAAAACATCTCCTCCTTTCTGACAAACTTGAAGTGAAAAGGAAAGCAGAGAAGACACAGAGCAGCTGACATAATGTCTTTCTTGTGCCCTAAATCCCAGCTGACATAGGCAGATGCAAGGTGCACATTCAGTTTTTTAGTCATCTTCAAAGTCATGGCACACAGCAGTGATGCAACTTAGAAGACACCAAAGTACACATGCAGGATTTCCATGGAGATATTTTAATTCCTGAAGAGAGAATGAAATGAGAGTCCTCTCCAGTGACTTCATGTTTATTTACTAAAAGAAAGACACCTCACATAATCAAAGGGGTTAAAATGCCAAGGTTGGCTTGACTGGGGCAGCAGGAAGAATTTGACAAGGACAAGACACAGTGACAAAGCCAATCACTTGTAGTTATTGAGATAAAGTTAAACTCTAGCTTATTTTCTCTCCTAAAATTCATTAAAATCATTATCTCCTGAACCTCTTACCACTTCACTCTCTCAACACTGATTTATTCTTTATTACAATAAAACCAATAGGACTTTATCCTGCAATTTGTTTGTGGAGGATAGTTCATCCTACTTACCTGTTTTGACTGTTGTTTTTCTGGCAGACTGTTCTTTCAGGGTTTATCCATCCAGCTGGACTTTTGTACAGGGTCCAGCTCTTTGACTGAATTGTCATTGCCATGAGGCATTACTGCAATGTAAACAATACATAATCATTCATCCTACTCAAGGCCTACAGGTGATTGAAAATACAAAATCAATATGACAAGCAAAGAGTGAACAGTGGAGAGTAAAGCTGCAAAGATATAGGTAAGTGATTTCCAGGCTCTCATCTCAATGAGATGCCATTTTATGAGGCATTGAAGTTGTGTGTGTATAGGATAACAGAAGGCTGTACACTCCAGAGTAGGAGAACCCCCAGAGTACTGGCAGATCAACAAGAAATAATTAGAGAGAAATATGTAAGTTAAATGAAAAAAAAATGTAGTATTACTCCAAGCTGTGCTTATAAAGAGAAATACATATGCTCTCTGAATCTTAAATAGACACATGAAAAGATGAGTTTTCCTGTAGTAAATAGCAAAAACATTGAAGCAGTTTCTTTCTCATGCTTCTGGACTCTCTGACAGAGTCAGCGACAGACTAGTGACACAACTGAAAGGGTTCTAGCCTAATCTAGGCTAACCTTTACACTAAGTATTGTCCAGGACTCATGTTGTACCACAGCTTTTCCCAAAGGCTACAGCAGCACAGCAAGAGCATAGGGCAGAATAGATGAGCTTTTCATGTAATTGTCACTAAGGAACACAAATTTCTGACAGAACCAGAACCAGCACAGCCAGTTCTGCAGTCACTCTCAGGGAGCACTGCCTTAGGCATGTCAGATGCAAGCTGCAAGCAGGACCAAGAATTTACATACTACCATTTCTCTTCTTTCAGTCCTTTTCCTGTAGCCACAGTTTCTGTTCTGGTGACTCACTGATGTGTTTCTCAACTTCTCAGGCCATTTTACAATGACATAATTGTTACTCAGATTCTTACTAACCCAGCAGTAAGTATTTTTCATAAGGATATTCACAGATTTTCCATTAGAAGAGGAGAAAGCACTTTTATTATTCAGCATTATGCATATACGTACAAGAAGAAGTTTACTTCAGATTTTTAATTTGCTGAATACCTCATTGTTTGAGCTCCACCACTGCCCACTCTCATCATCCCATGATCCCCACATCACTGACAAGGGCCCAGGAACATAAGCAGAGGAATTTCCATATTCTGAGCCACCTTGTAAGGAAAGCCACACACTAGGATTATCTGTGGATTACTTCTTAGATGTGGTATTTTAGAGAGGCTTATGTAATAGAAAGGTCACAGGGGTGACTCGGTACCTATCAACTCTCTGGTATCAAAATATATTTTCTTCAGTGCAATTTAACTGAGATAAACACAGAGTCTTTTCATCACAACATTGTCACCCCTTTTTCTCTTACAATGACTATCTTACTTTACTACCTCTGCATCCTCTGTCTCTTCTTCTGGATAACTTGACTCTGCGTAGCCCACAAATTTATCTCTGTTGCTCCCTGCTGCCTTCTTTTTTTCTCTCTCTTTTTTCTTCTTCTACTCCACCCTTAAAACCTACTGGTATGCAGGAGTGGGGTGTATTTTTTGTATTTTTCTTTTCACCAAATACTAGACATGAAAAAAAACAATGCTAACACAACACAAACACAAAAGAACCTGTCTGCTTCTGCAACTTTTAAGAAAAGAAAACAAGAGATGCCAAAGAGCCAAGACATTTGATGTCAACACTTTGAGTGACAATCCCAACACAGAAGCAGACACATTGTTTTACAATGTTTTCTAGGACAACACTGCCGGCAAACATTAAAGAGACATTTAAAAGAGAACTTCCTTACCTATATATATATAAGGAATTCTTTCAAATGGCAACTAAAATAGGAGAGAGCAGAAAAATGCCTGTCTGAGACTGGAATTAGTCAATGACAGCAGCTGATATCCTAGGTCGGTGAGAGGTAGGTGCTGACCTCCCAGTGCTGCCCAGGAAATGATAGATTGGCTGTGGATAGGCCATGAAAGTGTTTTGATTTGAGGATTCATGTCACATGCACTAACCAGTATTAAAGTAGCTTCTCTCTCAGTTCTGCCTGTATACTTGTTCATTTACACTGTTGTGTCTGTTTAAATTAGTTTGTTAGCATCTACAGATCCTTCCGTATGTTTGTAAGACTTTATGGACATTTTTGATACCATATAAGTTATAAATGCTTATAAAAAACCAAGCTGTTTAATTTTTTATCACTGTAAGTACTTCCTTCAGGACATATTAGGAGTACCTCCATTCTGCACTGTACAATCACAATGGTATAAGAAATCAATAAATAAAAATATTACATGGAATAATTTTCAGTTGAGGAAGTTACCAACATGATTAAAAGCAGTAAGCTGAAATTGTCTGGGTTTCATGGTACTGAGATGTGCTTCTTAAAAATGGACCTATTTTTCTAATAGAAAAAAAAATTAAAACCCAAACACTTGAACCCTAAATACTTTTCTTTATTCCACATACATATGCATGTTTAGGTGTCTTTAAATAACTAGTTGGAAAAGTAACCATTCTTCATTGAAAGAGTGAATTCTTTGGCTTGTTTTTACTATTTCCATTGTTTAAGGAATATCTATTGCCACTGACCTTTCAACAAACTTCAGAATTCATTTTAATGGATTTTGTTTGGTCAGTGGTAGACAATGGCCAAGAGACAGATACAGACTCTGCCAGGAAGCAGCTGAGCCAATTTATTCCTTGCTCATGGTCACCTCTGTTCTGTGGAAATTCCCAACCTCTACTGTTAAACCAGTTTATCCTGAAAGCAAGATTTCTTCTCCTTCAGTAAATGAATAGGTATTGTTTGGAGGAAATGGTTACAAGGTTATTTCTCCTGCCCTCTCCTTAAAGGTGAGATTTCATTTGCACGCTCACAGTCTGCCCCTTGCCATATATTTATATGGCATATATTTATCTACTTTCTATGGTATATATTAATCCCCTTCTCCATTTTCCCTAGGAAAAGCATACATCATGCCCAAATGAGTATAGATCCTTCTTCCATAGTTTGAGGAATTCAAGAAACACTGGAAAATACTGTCTTTTACATGTTCAATCTTCTTGCATCACACGCTTCTTTAAGGATTTATTTTAAGCAAATGATAATGACCTCTGAGGATGTAAGTTGTTTGCACTTTAAAAAAGAAAGAAAAAAAAAAAGAGGAAACCCTCCACAAAAGTTATCTGGTTAGCTGGAGAAATTTCCATTTGATATGCAAAATGGGGAGGAAAATAAAAGAAAAGAAAATGTTTGGTCCAAGAGTTTGTTTCCCATCCCAAGTAACTGCTTGTTCATCAAAAAATATTGCTCTGGATTCAGCTACAGTGCTGAGAGACTTTTTTACCCTAAAATAGTGGAGTGAGATTTTTTTTTCTCTTTTTTTCTCAGAGTGCCCTAGTGGGCCTTATAGCTAAATTATACCAATATGTATTATAAACAACTGAAAAGGCTTGCAGTTTTTATGGAAAAATATTTGCTAACGAATCAATACAGGCTTTCAGATTTATGAGTCTGTTTTACACAGTAATAGAATCTTTATGTTTGTGTTAGGTAGTTTCCTCTGTTGGTTCCCCATATTGTACATTAAAGTTGAATAAAAGGACAGATTTTTTTTAAAAAATACATAGATAAAAAGGCTCATTATTTTCTTTCCTTTCATCTTCTCTGATTTGAAGACTTGTGTGAATAGTGTTCAATCAAGAGATTGAGTAAAACATGTTAACATTATTCAAGAAGTATTTGTTATTCAAGTTGGTATGTAGTTAAACACAAATTGGCTAAACACAAATAGTTATAACAAAAAAAATCATGGAATTTCAGTAATTAATTTTAGAGCAACTCTATTTATTGGGAAAGTTTTTTAAAATTTTTTCACCAAAAATCTAAGATTATTACACATATATAACCTGGAGAATTCTATACAGCATGCCTAAATATTTTGAACAGTGACATGAATGCACTTTTATACTTAGTAAACTGCTGTTTAATTGTCATCTCACAATTAGTAAATCAAGAGAAAATCAAGTATCAAGTGTAGTCAAAATTAAATTGCATGTAAACAATACCTTTTGTGTCATTTCCGTGCCTGCTAGAAAAAGAAACTTCAAAGTGATTGTCCAAAATTCTCTCAGGGAAAATGTAGGAGAAATATTTCAAAGAGATGTATTCCTTTGAAATTTCACAATCCCTTCGAAACCCATCTCATTTAGATAAAAGTGAGAGTGTTGTCTCTGTTCTTGTTTAGGTCGCTCAGACCAAGGCAGACTCTCAGGCAGTCTAGGTTGTCTCAGCTAAGCCATACACTGCAAACATGGAACACTGCCCACAGACCAGACTATGTATAGGCTTTTTTTTTTTAATTTTTTAAAGGTACAAATATATGGCTTTCTGATGAGCATCCCACAGTACTCTGTCACAATGGGACAGCAGTATATTGTGGAATGTCCTGTTAGCACACTGCTGGCATTCACACAAGGCTACCCTTCTTAAAACCAGTAGAAGGAAGTGATTTATTTCCAAGATCCATCCCTTTCTCAACATGCAGATAAGACTGATACATCCTATAATGCTGCCAGACACTGACCTTTGTTGTGTCAATATTGGCTTCTCTCTTTTTTGTGGCACCTTCTACCAGGCAGGAAGGAACCCTAAAATGAAGACGCTAGTGCAATGAACTTTTTTTGTGGGGCTAAGGGAAAGAATGGCATGAACAAGGTGAGCTTGCAGAGGACAGGTTAGCAATTGCTTTTATGCCTACTGTGGGAAAATAATTTCTTCAGCTGGAGAACATCAGGACTAAGCAGGACTCCAGGAAGCAAGGGAAAGAGCTACTCAGAAAGGCTAAAGACAGATCAGAAATTATCTGAAGGCGAGTACTGCAGTAAGATGAAAGATCAGATAAACTGTAAAGCCTGTGTATTCATCATTCAGTTTTGGGGAATCAATTCCTACCAAGCACTCTGGACACGACTTTTATTTATGCCTCCCTGTTATAAATATACCTGGCCAGAACTACAGCTGACATAAATCAGCTTGACTTCAATGGCACAATACCAACTTACAGCAAGTGAGGATCTGGCCCCACAGAAATATGGTATGTCCCTTTTGTGGCATTCTGCTGGTTCTGAAATCAATACTTCATTTATCTTCTGTCCCTTATACAATACCACTGCTGCCCTTATTGTGTTGGTTTGAGCCTGCTGGACGTAACAGTATTATGCAACTGAGGTATACTTTCATTTGCCATAAAACACTCATTTTTCAAAGCAGTCCTCCAAAAGATTTTATTTTTTCTATGAGGCACTTAATATTCCTCAAGGTTCTTCCCACAAGCAAGCTGGTCCCATTAAAGGTAGCAGAGGTCTGAGACCCGACCATGCTCCATTCCCTGGCTGGCGCATCTCCATTTCCACACACAGTGTCTCATTTCAAACAGCTGTTTTATCCATTCCTGTGTCCTACCCTGTGTCACTGCTTCAACAGGCAAAGTCAAATGCTGTCACTTATCTTTGCCATTTAGTCTGTACTAATCAGAAGGGGGATAAACACAGGATTCAGACTGCCATTAAATAAAAAGCAAAGACAGTCACATACAAAAATAATGAATACATTTAAAGTCAGAAGTACATTTACTCTTTGAGCTACCCTGCTATCACTGATGATGATACAGAGCACAGAATCCAGTGAAGAGAACTGGGGAGATAAAAGTCCTGAGTAAATATTAGTACATTTAGAAGTGTAGGAACAAATTAATACAAACAAAGGAAATGAAGTGTGTATTAATGGAGGAATAGAAAATGTATCACTCATTTCAAGAAAAGTGTCCCCACAACCCACTTTTGAAGACATTCTAACACTGAGTAAAGAATAACCACTAATACCTCACTTACAAGATCTGATTTACCTTCCAAAACATCTGCCTCCACCAATCATTTTTAAGGGATTTTGGGATTTTACCTTTTTTCTCATAGCTGCACATAAACTTAGGTGCTATATGCATATCTCATTGTAATGCTGGATTTTTAGCCGTTGAGAGCTTTGTATATTCTTGTTTCTCATTCAATTTTTTTAGTTCTTCTTACTGAGTGTGAGGCTAAGGGTTGGTATAAAGTACAGAGTAAAGCCAAAAAGGACAATTTTTTAAGCAAATGAGAAACGAATAAGAGTTCTAGTCCATCTGTATACCTGGCATTATAATAAGTCTTGTATAAATATATGAAATAAAATATAACCACTATATACAGAATTTCTAAATACTGATTATACAAAAACCCTCTGACAGGTACAATTAAATTATCCAGAAAGGTATTTCAATATCTAATTAACAGCTACAACTACAGTGATGACCTATTTTGTGCAAATGTCTATAACTGTGGTGAGACAGAATTACAGGCTAATAAATTCAAAGCATTTGATGTGCTTTTCGTGAGCTACAATACTGTTAACAAAAGTTTGGTTAAGTGTGTCCTGTTCCAAGAAACACCTAGAGGCAGCTCATCTTAGTGCTCTGCAAGTGGTGTTTTCAAGTCTAAGGTGCCCCAGTGCTCAGAAGCACCCCCACTGGGACACGTTTTCTCACATGCCATCCCAGAGTACTCAGTGATATACTTTGCCTTTCAAAAGAGAATCCAAACCACTTCAGCTGAGTCACGCTCAGAATAAGAAGGGAATTTCATTTTTCTCTTTTGTTTCATTTGATTCTGAATAACGTCCTTTTCTCATCCTTGGAAGATTCATGTCCTCTCTGGGACAAGATGACACAAGCTGGTGTGGTCCATCCAAGATTTAGGTGGACAGGGCCTTGAGCATCCTCATCCCCCATTGAAATTGGCCCTGTTTTGAGAAGGTGGTTGCACTAGAGGACAGCTATGCACCAAAGGTCCCTTCCAAACTTAATTTTTTCGGACCTGTTAATTGTTCATGTCAATGCTACCAGTTTGTGAGTCACCAGTGTTAATGAACATACTCTGTACAAAATAGCTTTTCAGAGGAATTTTTTCACTTTATGCAAGCATGTCCTTTCTCTCCATATCTCATAAAATCATTAAGGTTGGAAGAGAGCTCTAGGATCATCAAGTATTTCAGGCTGAATTTTAGACTGAATTATCTTAGCATAGAATACCTTACATTTTTGCCATAATGGCTTTCATCATTGTTTAATTTTTCAGTTAATAATTTCAAATATGTACTTGTTGCAGACAACAGGCTCTGTATACTCCACTCCACGAGTAGCTATACTAGTCTGATTTTTCTATTGCCCAGAATTTCTGTTAGATTAAGCCTTTGTTTAACAATAGCTATGGCAGGTAGTATTGACCTTTTTGTTAAGTAAGACAGACAAATGTTATGATTCTGCATATGCTAGAAATTTACACACTTCTACTAGCTGATACAAACAACATCCTTTCTCATTACTAAATATCTTGGGTACTTCATGCTAAAAGAAAATAATTTGCAGCAATCACTTACAAAAAGCTACCTTTTCCTGTTAGATCTACATTCCTACAGTCCCTATAACAACAACTATTGCAAAATACTTTACTTCTCTGTGATTCCTAGTTAGGCTGTGCCTACATCTTTCCAAAGTCAAGCACCATTAGTTCATTGGAAAGCTGTTGATTCTGTCGTAGCTTAGGAACTTTGACACATGCTAGAGGAGGATTAAAACTGAAACATGCTTTAGCATGTGTATTGAATATACATTGCTTAGCTTTTCAGGACTTGTAGGTTTTGTTGGCTATTTTTAAAAATTTCCTTATAAAAGCAGATTTTTAAATATTCACTCTTTGCCTGTGCACAAAATATTCATAAGCAGAACTGTTCTAAGTGTACTCTGAAGAAAAAAAATGCTGAAGAAATAGTTTTGGAGCAATAAAATTGCTGTTGATTTTATTTGATTAATAGTCTCAGGCAGAAAATAGAGAGATTAGAAGTTGGAAAAACAAAATATCTCATTTCAGTTTTGTCAAAGAGAAATATGTAAGTGCATTGTAAAAAGAAAACAGGGATTGAATATGTTCAGTAGACCTCAAGAAATTTTATTTATATACATTTCTGAAAGGCCACTGAACCAAAATATCTACTATTTGCACAAGTCTACTCATGAATACTAAGTGCTAAACCTTCCTTTTCATTTTACTCTTTTTTCCTTCAAATGCTTGAAATAAGATATCTCCTTGGGTATGTCTGTCAGTCTTTCTATATCAGAATATTTCTTCCTGATACATTCAAGTACCTGGTGTTTTTCTGATTACTGTACACTGAGGATTTCATAAACAGGACTTTCATCAGGCACTGCTGCTCTAGACAGAGAGATGCTATGAACATCACATATCTTCATCTCTATTATGCAGCCAAGTGATCTTTGAAGATTTTCAACATCTCATAGTCTTTTTGAAACTCAGAACAAATATATTTTGAAACCAGATTTGATAGACTTGTTGTCCATATGAGATGTAAGTTAAACCTGGTGGTATTCAAAAAGGCTACATAAACACTGATTATACTGAAATGCCTAAAGGCAAATGTTTAAGGCTCACTAGGTGGTAAAATGTTGCTCTCACTTTATATTCACCAGTTTTGTAGTTTCCTCATCTCAGTTATATTCAGTAATTCAGAAAGAGGTAGCCAGACACTAGTTTAGATTCCATGGAATTGTACACATGTTTGAGGACAAATCCAGGCAATACCTTGAGGGACTCCATTGCCCAGAAAAAGTGCAAAATTCAGCTATGCATCACTGATGATTGATTCTGTTCGTTACAGAAATAAATTGTATAAAATCCCTAAATTGTCTTAGCATCTCATTAAAGTACTCATTTGTTAGAAGCTAACTTCTATAAAGCATCATATAGAGACAATGGCTTATTTTGCTTTTTGACATTTGAAAGTCCTTTGAGAGAGTCTGCTGAGCAGTAATACCATATTTGATACATACATATGGCTTTTTGGTGTGGTTAGAACCAAACTGTTTGAAGGAATCTCCAACATTAAGATGGTACCTGCAATTATCCGAGCACCTTCAAATACTCCAGGTTTGAAAAAAAAAACCAAATGTGACATATACCTACTTTTTTGTGTGTGTTTTATTACAGTGAGGTTTGCTTCTTCAAACATTACATGCCAGATACTCCTCAGATTTTTGCCTTCCTATACTTGATGATGCCAAACTTGAAGATGCTGTTGACACTCTTGAGGGACCGGAGACAATAGAGAGGGTTCTAGATAAGCTGGAGCATTGGATAATGAACAATGGGATGAAATTAAACAGGGCAAAATGCTGCATCCTGCACCTACGGCAGAGTAATGCCAGGTACAGGTTGGTAGAGGAGTGGCTGGAGGGATCTGGGGTGGCTGGGTGATAGCAGCCTCGGTAGGAGTTGGCTGTGTGAGCCAAGGCAGCCCAGAGGGCAAAACCCACCCTGGGGTGCACCAAACTCAGCGTCCCTGGCTGGTCAGAAGAGATCATCCTGCTGTATTCAGTGTTGGTGCAGCCCCAACTTGAGTGCTCTGTGCCCTTCTGGGCCACACAGTTTAAGAAGCATGTGAAGGTCCTTGAACGCGCCCAGAGGAGGTCAACAAAGCTGCTGACAGGGCTGAAAGGAATGTCCCATTCCTTTCATAGCAAGTAGCAGCTAAGAACTTTGGATTTGTCTAGCTGGGAGAAAGGGAGGCTGAGGGGTGACCTCATTGTTTTCTATAAATTCCTGAGGAGGCGACGTAGACAGGGAGCTGCTGAGCTCTTCTCCCTGGTATCCAGTGACAGCACACATGGAAATGGTCCAAAGCTATGCCAAGGAGAGGTATTCTGCACAGTGAGCAGCATTTTTTTACCAAGGGGTTGTCAAATTCTGGAATGGGTTTCTTAGAGAGGTGGTCTATACCCTAGGTCTGTCAGTGTTTGAGAGGTGTTTGGACAGTGCCCTTAACAACATGCTTTAATATTTGATCAGCCCTGAATTAATCTCAGAGTTGAATGAGATGATCATTGTGGGCTCCTTCCAACAGAAATAGTCTATTCTATTCTATTCTACTAAGTGAAAATCTACCAATTCATAAAATATTATGTTAGAACTCACTTCTTCAGTTTACATTTTTTTCTTGCTTGCATACTGAGTACAAATAACACTCTTAGTATTCACGGTAAATCCATCACAGTCAAGCAAAAAGCGTGGAGTTCAAACATAAAGTATAAAGCGCTTCAAGTGTTCCATTCCATGCACAGAATAACACATACATAGCAAATATCTGTTTGGAGGAAATCCAAACAACTTATGGTTAGCTCCCTGACAGCTGGCAGAGAGGCAAGTTCCCTCATATTTAGCAGGTTTGTCTGTGAGTTTCACTCCAATGAGTCAGAGGGATATATGAGACCTATTACCTAAGAATAAAAGTAAAAAGTTTTCTGGGCTGCCTAATGCTTTAAAGTTGCCTGCACTTTGAGTGATTTCCATCTCCCCAGTGAATATGAATTTTCTCAACTCTCCTTCAGGACAGCATAGACTATTCAGAGGAGCTTTGCTGTGCACTATAGAAATCTTCACAATTCTGTGTCTGGACTACAGGGGAAAATTTGTTAAAGGATATTAGGCTAAGCAGACCCTTCAAATTACTTTCTCATAAAGAAATCTCAAGTGAAGCAAAGGTTCAATCAGAAATGCATATGAGCACAGTGAAATGGAAATGGAAAACAGAATCATTTTAAATTGCCAGTTAATTAGTCAAGTCAAAAGAATTATCCTAGTATTCTTTAAAGAACATCTGTTGTCCCTGGTTAGTTAAGTTATGCCAGAATAACAATGCATTTTCACTGCACTCAATCACATTCCAGGTGGCATTTGTGGACTGTTTACAACAGAGAAAAAGTAACTGCCTTGGCAAGGATTGGACATCTGGAGGTTTGGAGACCTAAAGTTCAGGACTGGAGTGGTCTTTTGACTTTGAGGTACCAAGTACAAAGCAGGGAAAGTAAAGAGAATACTACAAGACCCTTCCATTAATTTTTATTTATACTAGCTGAGGTATTCAGGGATTATATTTTGCTGAAAGAGGCTGGAAATGGACATCTCATTCCTTATGGTTGATTCTACTTCTAGGCATCTCAGTCCTTATGGTTACTTCTAGTTCTGAGCAGCCTCAAGTATTGCTCGTGCAGTCTGGTTTAGGACTGAGGCAAAATTGCACTGTATACAGCAGAGAAACAAGCATGCACAGGGCATATCCTGTCCACCCTCCACATTATTAAGGAAGAGAATGAACCAGAGTGAGTAGTTTTATCATCTGCACCCTCTTCGGGCATCTGGGGCTTATTGTAAGGGTGTATGTGTAATCGTGACTGGATACCAGTAAGAAATTTTGGAGAGCAATTCCAGCTCAGGCACAGGAAACAGTCCATTCCATTTCTACCATCTGACGCCTGTACCTTGTGGGGCTGAGGCTTTGGAACAGGTTAGGGTAATATTAAGGAGACTGTCACATTTTAGTGTAAGTCCTATGCCTTTCCCCACAGCATAATAAAGAGTCTGAAACTGATTTTTTAAGGTTGCAGCAGACAGCATGATGTGTGAGATGACTGACAAAAGCAAAATGTGTGGATTAACAGGCCACTGAACTTGCTTGCAACGGCAGTGAGCCTGTACCAGTGGGTGTGGACAGGGATGAGGCTGAAGACAACCCCCTCTAAAAAGGTCATAAAGAGTGAAAATGGCATGATAACCTGTACTGCACAAATTACTGCCAGATAATTCCCAGATGAATGAAGTTAATAAAGTTTTGGGCTAATTAAACCATATCCCATGTGCTTCGTCATTCATTCTGCAGGTCCAGCTCAATGAATAATTTAAAATGAGACTGCAAAATAGAGCTGTTTAACTAGCCTTTTGAATCCTTTCTCAAATAAGTAACACCAATAGCTTTCTTGTTTCTCTTTATTTCCCTTCTAGCATTATTTAAAGCACATTTGTGTTTTCTGGGTAGGTTGCAGTTGACAGCCAAATGGGAGTGCCATTTCAGCTAGTATAGTTTTAGGATGTCTCCCTCATAGCCTGTCCTTTGATATGTGTAGCTAGCAGGACAGTCATTGGGGACCATATTTGAATAACTGCTGTTCCACTACATATATATCAAGCAATATTAATCATGCTGATTCTTTATACTGTGCAGAATTCCAACCATTCATTTTTTGTCCCATTCTAATGGGACAACTAAATTAACATATGATGCACTAAATGAACATAAAAGTAGCCCAAAACATGGTTTAAAAATAAACATATTAAAGCAGGTTGAATGTCCATGAGGAAGAGCTTTCCATAAAAATCTCCTTTTATCTCCAGAACTTGTACAATGCAGATTTCAGCAGCAAAAACCTCATGTCTGCAGAAAGCTGAGTCAGAAAGTTCAGTGTCTATAAAGTTGCTTTTAACCTGCATCCCAGAGACTTCTGCAAGACTATCAACAATTTTTAATGCATCCATGAAGGGTAAGCAAAGGCGAGAATGTTTCTCTTTTCAAAAAAGCTTTGAGTCAGTTCACATATCTGTACTTCTGCTGGAAAATTTTTGGGTATCTGCAAATCCACAAAATCAAATATCTGCTGTAGGCCAATTTAATGTGTCATTTGCCTGCCCAGGTTTATGAAAGAAGGTGATGCTGATGACTGTTACTGAAATAAGGACATACCCTCTGAGAAAAAGATGGAGCTCACTGATCCATCTCACCTGCTGCAGAAAATTACAATTGACTCTGAATAATCATGGTCTTCGTTACCGGCCATTACCAGGATGAATGAATCTGAGATAGAGGAAATAATATTAGCTTCATTCCTACAAATGAGAAAACGTAGAACAGAGGAACAGAATACAAATTGTGAAAGAGGTCATGATTTTTCAAAGCAATTTAATATTGTATAGCATGTTTGAATGTTCAAACTGCATTTTACATCATTTTTAATTGCACTGGAGACACTCAGCCCTCGTGCAGATCAGCTCTTGGAATATAGAGTCAAACATTCAGCAACCAAAGACTACGCAGAAAATGAAGAGAAGTGGTTTTTGTGTCTCTTGATTAATTGAAAGGGTAAATTGACAAAGCTAGGAACAAAACCACCAATTTTTAGAGCCTCATTCAATTGATTTAACTTACTGCTATTCCTTCTATTCCTGTGTTTCTTTGAAGGATTAAATGGGCCTAAACAGTCAAAGGTGTCAAATGACCATATGATAGGACAATATTGGATTGTTCAATAATGCTCAAGCAATGAATACAGAGGCTTTAGAGTACTTGTTTACCAAGGGTTTTCTTTTTAATAATATCTCTTCTTCCCTTATTTTTACTGTAGAGAGTATTTAGAAAGAAAAATTCCTGCTTGATCAATTTACAGAAATAGCATTCTTTATTAGGGAACAAAAATAAAATAGTTCTGTTATTTCCAGAAGGAAGGACAAGAATATTGCACAGGAAATTGAAGACGAAAGAAAAGGAAAAAGTATTTTCATTTGGAGCTGTAGACTCCTACTTGCAAACTCAGTATTAAAGACAAACGCATCACACAGTCGTATCAGCCCCTTCAAGACCTGGCAGATGCCAGAGTCAGATTCTTTAAGTCAGTGCTGTTAGCTGTTCTTTTGGTTGCGGGTCACAGTATTGTTACAAAAGGTGAAACCTCAGCTGCTTAAATCAGTCTCTGTATTTAAATAAGAGGCAAAAAAATAAAACTGGAAAGAGGAAAACATCCCTAAGAAGGCAAAGGAAGCAAAAGAGAATGGTGAAGAGAAAAAAAAAAAAAAATTCCTCTCTTTTGTTCTTGTTTATAATGAATTTTAATTAGAATCTTACAATTGCTCTGGATTGACTTTTAGCACTGCTTTCATTTTGAACACCAGTTCCAAAGCTACCTCAGGCTCTGGATGACATTAGAAGGCAGAGTTTGTTTTCACTGTTTGTTACATAAATTGTTTTTTATAGCAGAAAATTTGGATTGCAAGACTCCGCACAGTTTGTGTGGCATTTGTGACTATTTCCAGCTTATGAAATTAAATACATAAATAAAGTAAAGGGATTAGCATCCTGCAAACAAGACTCTCCTTTACTTACAGAATGTAGAATAGCATGGAGAGATGCCCTCTGCACCATGAATGAGACTGGGGTGCTATGGAAAAGTAGTGAGTGATCATGCAGTGAGATCCCACAAGAAACTGTTTTTGTTAAATCCCAGCTGCCATGTTCCCAGCTCCACGATGAGTATCCCAGGACTCCAGAGGCTGTTCCTATCCTTGCCTAAGCACCCTGCTTCCCGGAGATGCCTGGCTTCAAACGCTCCCTTGGAAAACAGGTCTGTTTGTTCTGGGTCCCTCCCTGATCTGTCACATTATGTCCCTATTGATTCCTGGGTCCAACTTCACATACACACTCCTTGGACATTTTCCTGATTGCCCAATATACATTCTCAGGATTCTATCTTCCAAAATCTGTGTCTCTGTGCTTAACTTTTGGTCCAGCAGCTTTTTTGGAAAGAAAAAGACACTCATCTCATATTTTGCAGTCTTTCTGCTTCTTCCTCTTCTCTTCCCTTTCCTCCAAATAAAAGATTTTTGTATTTCAAAGCAAAACTTCTAAATCATGTGAACAAAACAACCTATTTTGCCCTAGCATCATTCTCAGAAAAGCTTGAAACATTTCGACGCAAAGATTCAGCTGGAGGCAGAAATTGGCATGGAAAAATTCATCACAAACAGCTAGAGTCTAGCTGAGTTATAAGTAACTGAAAAAAGGTATGTATCAAGGAGATTGCTTGGCAACCTCACGAACAGGCAATACTTAGTTTTGCCTGAAATGTGAATGCTCCTGAGAAAGAAAGGCAAAAGATACGTAAAAGATAACAAGAAATTCTAAAGATGTCATAGAAATACAGAGAGGAAGCTATTGTACACTAATATACAAACGCCGCTTTTACAGCATTAGATGTACCGAAGAAAAAACCCGTGTGTGGTGACGGCAATGAGTGTGTTTCTAATGCAGACGGACAGGGGCCTGCAGATCATGGGTGCCAAGTGTTACACCCAGTATCCACCTCCAGCTAATGCCCCCTAAACTGTCCCTAGTTTCAATAATAGGTTCTATCACAAGGAAATTCCAGGTGGCAGGGAGGAAGATGAGAGCTGTCACCTGCTGATGACCTGGAGGTTTGCACAGCAATCTTCCCCTTTCCTGGATGTTCATCTCTCTGTCATCAGCACCTGTTTTGGTGTGGCTCTGCTGTGCAGCCTTGGCTCTGATCTCTCAGGAGACTGCTAAGTTGTGAGGAGAACAGTGGATCTGCCCTCCTCTTCACTGGGGAGGTGACAGCCGCTGGCCTCACAGCCCCATGACAAGCCCAAGGGATCAAGTGGTAAAAAAGAGGTGTGAATACGCAAAAAATTCTAAAGCAAAAATCGGGGAATTGTAGATGACAACTCAATACAAATATTTCAGGAAGCAGTAGGCATGGACCCCTCTGCACCTGACTGATGACCAGAAAAAATCGTCATCCCCCTTTTGCAGGTGATGATGATCAGCCTAACAACTCACTAACTCCAGCTCTCCATTATGTGTTTTAGCTGCAATATCTGCTCTGGTCTTAAAAAATGCTCAGAATTTCTCTGTACATGACTAAATTTACTCGATAAAACCATCCAAGGAGGAACAGTGATAGCACAGGTATGAAAGCAGTCATATTAACATAAAATGTTTTGATTGTGTAGGGAAAATTTACAATATTCATGTAAACAATGGTTGAACAACCAGAATTACTCTTCTTCTCCCCTCTTTTGCCAGCATGACTTATTAACTTAGTCCTCGAGAAAAGTCATCCCAAAGAGACCTTGACAAAACTGTATTGTAGTATTCAAGCTGAAAGAAACAGAAAGAAGACAGTGCAGTGTATATAAGTTCAGAAAATTGCAGAGCTAATCAATTCAGTCACATAATTTTTCCAGTTTAAATTAAATCAACAGTCAGTTCATAGCACAGAAAACAGTAGCAAGATCCAACGCTGTATAATCCTTACAGGTCTGATTGTGCATTCTCTGCACACTCACTTGTACAGAAGTCATTAGACATTTTGGTGCATAAAGAAATTGGGATTAGATCTTCTACAAACTCCATAGGAGCAAGAGTAATTAAAATTTATGACTTTACAGTCTGGCCATCCAGCTAGCTGATCCAAAGATTCATATTTCAGGCAGAAACCTTTTGTTCAATCTCTGAACCAACTAACCTTGTCAATTCCTCTGTATTTCTGCAACAGCAATGGTATATTTAGGGAACCAAAAACTGTAATTGGATCCTCTGCATGTATTTGATTGCCTATTCAATTTATGTTCCCTTCACATATCCTCCAAAACTCCTCATCTGTCTGTTAGTACTTGTCCGTGAGCACTGGAGGTACACAATATATCACGCAAAGGCGCAAAAACATCCTCTAAGTGAAGTCTCTTTCCCTGAGAAAAAAAACCATAAGGGTTTCTGAACTTCCTTCTGACCTTCTCCTCATCTTGATCTGCACTAATCTCTATCTAAATTATTCCTATCACCTTATCTAGGCCAGATTAACTGCCAGATAATCAAGAATATATTTTTCATTTGCAGACCAACCGTTACACCTTCTAACTTGTGGCAAAATATTGTGGATCTATATTCCAATATCAGCTGAGATGAGAAGCCCCTGAATGCCTCACTTGCAATCACTTGTCACTGCTCCATTACTAAACATGTCAGTATGTCTGAATAAACCTTCACACTTCATCCAAAAATGACCAGGACTGTTATGAAATTCAAAGCATTCTCATGGAGACTGACTTCATTGCATCTGGGGTGAAGCACTTCTTATGTTAAATACTTTTAGATAATACAATTTTCATTTATTCAATCCTCAAATGCTTAAATTTCCAGAATTGGTCCAGAAGAAAATTCACAATGGCAACATGAAGCCTAAGCATGAAACTAAACCCTCTTTGAAGTATAACTTTGCATTATATAAAGAGAACCCATTCAAATGACATCATAAACATGTCTGCGTTTCACAGCAGCAGAAGGTTCAATTCTTTTCATTTTTCTTTTTATTTTTTATGGATCAAAATATCTTCCATTATTTAAATAATTAGTGATCCTCTTATTTTATTTATGCACTATCCGTGCAACAATTTGTCTGCATTTCTAGCATGTCCAAATTACCTACAGTTTCTCCATACATCTTGCCACAAAATTTGCCTTCAGAATTCACTGCCTTTGTGAATTAACAGCAAGACTGATTCAGGGATGCTGATCTGAATGGCAAACTTGCATTTTACTTCTTTTATTGACACCCTGCATTCTGACTGGTGTTATATAGCAGATATCTTCATTCAAACCAGAATATCAATGACAGATCACAATACAATCAGAAGAGAGCAAAGGCAATCTAAGATTCTGCCTCCTATGAGGCAGAATATAAAAATAAAGCAGCCTCTCAGAGATAGTACCATAGAAATGTTTATGGGGTATTTACAGTTTTTGAAATCAGCCCCTTTATGATAGAGAAGAAATATTTCATCTGCAGTGCATTTGTCAGCAGACAATGCAGGTGTATATCACAGACATTTCTAGATACATCACAACACACATATAAATGAGACACAAGATAAAGTTTTCCAAATGCATATAGTGTCAACAACTATAATAATAACAACCAACCAAAAAACAGCTAGAATAATATAAAAAAAGCAGGTATTGTAGGTGTTATCACGATTTTGAAAGAATTACAATATAATATATATGGTTTTCCACTGAACCCCCAATGAATTTTCTGCGGTAGGTTGAAAACAGTCTATTCCACTTTCCACTGGAGCAAAATTAATTTCACTACTATCTGATTTGGTTCCAAGGAGAATTTCTGATAAACATCATCATCACTCTGTCATATTTTTAGTATTTTCTTTCAGAATTTTTCACAAGTTCTTTGTATTTCTGGTATCCTGGTACTAAGGTCACTTCAATCCATCAGATTTGTCTTCATCACTACTGTTTGCTCCCTGCTTTTTTAAGATCAGATGCAGTTTGAGGATCCTTGCTGTCCCAGACTTGCTGGGAAAATCAGAATATTAATAGAATGCAGTAAAAAGAAATCAGATGCCAAAAAAAGACAGCTCTGATAAAGAAAGGCAGAATCAGAAAGATACAGGGAGAAATAAAGTAGAGAGAAAAAGAAATCTAGAAAGATGAAGATGATAGTTGGCAGATAAAATTTGGAACCTGAATCCGCAGAGTATTAAGCTTAATTCTCTGGGTTGCAGGAGTGGAACCTGACAGGAATTTCAGCACTGCCTAAAGAGTAGCAGTCAGTTCTCGGAATGGGGAACGACAATGGGGGTGATGATATGAGGCCAACAAGGACTGGAGTCTTCTGTTTGGGAAGTATGGGGTCCAGAGCCAGGTCTGAGCAAGTATGGAAGGGAGGAAGAGCTATGCCCAAGGACATTCCTGGGAGTAACACATAAAATGCATCATTCCCAAAAAGATGCCCACAAGACAGGGAATAATACTTTCTGGTGGAAACATTTAATGGTCCAAGAAATGGCTTCAAAGCAAATAATAAATTTGATCAAATGGCTTCACCTAAGAATGATGGAGAACATACCAGAAACAGAAGAAAAAGAAATATCTGGTATCCTTGAGAAAGGAAATGGCAAGAAATGAGAAGTGATTTAAAATGTGAGGGAAAAAAAATCTACTTGGAGGAGATTATCTGACCTCACAATCTTTTTGTATATCATCTTATTAAAGAAATATCTCTGTTGCTTATTCCTTGACACTGACTAATGCTATTTATTGAAAATGTCAACAGAAAATTAATTTTATTATTGCTGAAAGTGTGAATATACATTTTCCTCCACATGTCTTAATTATAGCTATAATAAAGGGCTGCTGTAGGCATACTGCATATTTAAGTAGTCACCGTTTACAGATGAACTTTGCAATTTTCTGTGGAACCTTTATTTCCCATTTAAGACTGAGGTCTGAAATGCTACCATTAGTTTTACCATTTAATCTATTTGATAAATTTCCATTTGGCTTTGGGCCAAGCTAAAGCAAAATTGCTTTGGGAAAATACTTCAACCACATACTTAATGTGACTTGTCCTTGCTATTAGTATTTGTGGACATATCTACAGGTATCAATAGCTTAGATTTTAAAATGAAACAAAACCAGTGTTTTTGGCTAAAAGTCCTAATTTATGCAATCCTATTTCTTGGTAGAATTTATTTTCTAATAATATGGACTGAAAAGTTACCCTACAAAACTTAATAAATTTAATGTGTAAATTTTTGCAGGCTTAACAGCTTGTATTTTACTTTTAAAATATTTACTTAAATGTAATAAATAGCAGTGTTCTACAAAGTTGCATTTCTTGAGAATTCCAAATGAAAGGAAGTAAAATATGAGTGTTTTACTTGCACAGTTCTAAAGTTTTTTCCTTTTTTAATGGAAAATGTTCAGGCTTCATACAATTAGATGTAACCATGGGATGAAACCTAGTCCAATAGCCCCTAATTTTTTGTAGCCAAAAACTCGCTGCTGCTGTTTTCTTTCCTTAGCCAGTCCCTACCTGTCCCATAGGGTCACCATGGTCTCTGTGCTCCCTCTCTCTCCCCAAGCATTACAGAAGGATAACTTAACTTAAAAGTTTAAGGATCGCTTAAAAGCCCAAGCAGACAAAGTTGTATCTGCTGAAATTTGGCCTGGCACAAAATCACACAGCTTTCCAACTTGAATTCTACTTCTTAACCTACATGTCATTTTGGGAAGCAAACTGCTATTTCATAATTATTCCCCCATATAAACACCAAAGGGACATCTATCCAGCTTGTCTTTTGAAACTTTAAATGGCAGAAGATTCCACAACCTTCGTAGTCAATTTATTTTAGTATTTAGCTGTTGTTATAATTTTTCAGTTTATATTTTGTTTTCTTCGAATTTACTATTAAATGTCCAACGTCCTGCATAAGGAAAGAACTATTTTTCACTTTCATTTATTCTGTAGCAACATTTGGAAATTGGTTACTCTGCCTTCCTGACATGTTCTCCGAAATGAACAATCTCATTTCTTCTACTATTTCTTTACACACAATTTTTAGACCTCTGATCATTATTTTGTGACTTGCCTAAATGGCGCATGCCTTGTGGAAAAATATGCTACAATGGCACGTGGTGTTGTAGCTATACTTTTACTAGGGCTGTCAAAGGGGGAAGAATTGCTGTTTGAGCTTTATGCACACATGCCTACTCCTGTGCCCCCATGTGAAGCAGAATGATTGATGTCTTGCTCTTGCCAATGGCACTAGGACACCTTTTCATGTGAACTGCAGGAGCGATGCAAACTTAACCTTAAACCCATACACTTATGCCTTGAAGCTCTGAAGCCTTGACACATATAAATTTTTACCAAATCCAGGTGCCAGTGCTGCATGATTTCAGAGGAGTTTTGAATAAATGTGCACTGAGGCCTGGATTCTGTACAATAGAGGTGTGAATTCTGAAAGGTAAACATGTAGTTACATGGATTGCTAGACAAGGTATGTTGCATTTAACATAACAATGACTGTAGCAGGGCTCCCCTCTGTTTATAAGAAAAAAAGTCTTGACAGACACTAATGTTGCTAGTGATCAGCTGCTGAATGTATGTAAAGAGGGATTTTTCCATTTAATCTCAACAATATTTGGTGACACGTGGGAAAAAGGCACTTACAAAACCTTGTTACTGTAACTCCTCTCAACAGATGCTACACACCTTAACTACCATGAAAAATCCTAATTTTTAACTTCACTTTCATATGTCCTTCATTACTATAGCTGCATTCCCAATGTTACACAAAACTGTTACAGTCAGAGCCACCTAGTCCTGGATAATCTTTGTCACCACTGAGTGCAATTTAGTAGTCTCAGTAAAAATCCTGAGGTGCTGGTTTCGTCTTTAATTCAAATCCTCAGAACTACCATGAAGACAGTTTCCCATCTCCTCCATTTAAAACCGGGACATCATGCTTATCTTTGAACTCTAATTTAAAGCAAATTTTGTTCTGTCTATAGTGTAATTTTCTTGTATTAAGGTCTCAAGCAAGCTACCTATAAATAATGTTCTGGTCTGTGATTACTTTTCTGGATAAATTTAATCTCCATGCTGTTATAATGTACATCTCATTTTCTGAATTTCTACTTATAGTGTAGATTTTCATCATGGTGGGAAATGGATGTGAGAAACAATATAACTTTGTGCTGGTCACAGTCTGAATACTGTGGACAACACAAACTATTTGTATCATCATGACAGATAATTATAATAATATTTCCTGTGGTTTACACAAATTATCATTTTCTGTTTGTTGGGCACAATGGAAACCATTCCATAATTCCGTTTCTATTTCTCTTTTACTTTATTCACAGTATCTATTATTCTTTGCTTTAAACACTGGCACAGGCCTCACATGATCTCATGAACATATTAGCTTTCGCTTAAAAATATTTTTCTTATTATCTTAAGACAACTGATCTCTGTCAGTTACACCAGCTTAGGGTTCAGTGTTGCTGAACATTGAGTCCAGCCTGGGATGTCTGTGCAGTTCAGGAAGGGTCTTCCCTCAGATATCCAAGGCAGTGGTTCTGAGAGGCCCTAACCAAAATGGGTAAAACGAAACACATACTAACTCTAGACACTGAGAAATATCTACATGAAATGTTGGCTTTCAGCCGTAAATTCATAGCTTCTTTTAACGTTCATTTTCTCCCTGAGCACCACAAAGTACGTGAGGAAGATGGTGAGGACAGAGCACAACCCTCCCCTATCTGGAGAGATGGTAGCTGGCCTCTTTTTTCACAGATTCCTTGAGGCTTCAGAAACCAAAGGGTTTTCATCTAGTCAGTGACCTATTATTCATTAGGAATGTGGAAGTACAGTTTGTCAAAAAGAAAGGAAATTAAAAAAAATTTAAGGATAACACACAATAGATGCTTTCGCTTTTAAAACTGAAGTTCAAAAAGTTATCTTGGTATGTATCTTGCTCCTTAGGAGCTCTAAAAAAGCTATGGTCACTGCCTCTTTCCTCTGTGTACTGAATTATGTATGTCTCTGTAGGATCAGAAATTGTATTACAAAAAACATTACTTTTGTCCAATACTTCTGGAAAAGATCAGAGTGATCTGGTGAGTTCTGTATGTCTCCAGAGCATAAGGATCAAAACTTCTCAATCACAGCCTCAGTCTATTCACCATTCTTTAAAAGGTAACCTCAGGCTGGCCAGAATTGGGGAAAAAACAGTGAAATATGAGATCTGTTGTTTTTATTTAAAAATTCCTTGAAATCCCATGAAGTATGAGACAGAAAAATCTTTAAAAGTGCTTTAAAAAAAATAAACAAGGATTTCCTATGTAGCAAGAAAACAGAGTAAAATATAAGAAGCACAACAAAAGCTGATGTATACCACAGAGTAAATGTAGCATGCATTTTAAATTTAATGTAATGCAGAGATCCAGAGGCACAAAAAAAGATGAAACAAAAGAAAAATGAAAGAA
>WEKY01058424.1:1105-12726 GCA_013390045.1 Picathartes gymnocephalus | reverse complement strand
GAAGGAAGGAAGGAAGGAAGGAAGGAAGGAAGGGAGGAAGGGAGGGAGGGAGGGAGGGAAGGCTTTCACTAAAGATAAGGAAATCATTACACATCTAATGTAATGTGTCCCGTCCTATGAGTCAAATGTTTAAAAAAACTGTAATGCATTTGTTTGTATGCACGTTTGGGCTTTTAAAATATTTTTAAACTCTGTATGTTTTCAGGCCTTTTCTTTTTTCACTCTTCCTTAATATTTTAATATGAATGTGAAGGAAAACCATAAGTGTAATGAGAGATCACCTGAGACAGAAAGGGAGAAAGATTTGTGGATGTCATTGCAACAGCAAAATTTTCCATAAAGACCCTTTAGGTCATGGAATATTTTTCCAAGAGAAACAGTTTACACTTTATCAATGGGAACCCTCAAAATTACATTTGGAAAACCCTTGCAACTGCCAGTTAAAAAATATAATCTTACTTTCACAAAGGCATAGTATAGATCACTCAAAGGCATTTTTCTTCTTTGATGTCTCTATTTTGTAATTATGCAGAGACTGAATATTTCACTCCATGTTCAAAATGTTAATCAAAAACTCAGTCAGAGATTCTGGTCCTTAATCATCTTCTGAACCTTAGTTTTAAAATCACATCTAGAATTCAAGAGCTCTCTGCAGTGAACGACATTATTAGCTAAAGCTTTTTTGTCTCTCAGCTTCACTGAGAAATACTTGGCTACATTTTCTCAGGGAAAATAAACTCACTTACATTATCTTAGAAGATTTTTTTTTCATTTTTTACAAATCAGATTTTTGATATTTTTTCAAAGGAATTTACTTTATATCATTTAAGTAAAGTGGCCTATCATCTTATCTTGGCTGTATTTTCAGTTTTCATCATGCACAAATGTGTGAGTTTATGCATAGGTATACGTAAGTCAATTAAATATAAATCAATCCTTTAAAAGTTACTGAAAGTAAGAAGGTTCATTTGCAAGCATTTAACTGTAGATGGCTTGAATCCTTATGATCCAATCTTGTTTTCCCCAAGTACATTGCAAAATTAGCTATTGTCAGACAAAAGGAATTGCAAGCTTGATCTAATCCTCTCTCCATTTTATTTCAGTGCTTTTACCCACATTAAGTATGTGTTTTATTCCTTGCTGCATATGACATCCCATTAATATAAATCCCTTAGAATATGTTCTCTAGTACCAGCACTTATAAGGAGGTCTCATGTAAATAATGTCCCTATCTCTTCTCTGACTCTTACCATTAATCTACCATTAATTCCAACAGAAAATGACCTCTTTTTCCCAAACAAATAAACAAATGAAACCCCCTAGTTTATATTCTACTTAAATAGAATGTTGGGCATGTATGGGATATGGTAAAGATATGTCAGGCCTCATTTTAAAAATTCAATTTAATTATTCAATCCCCAATTTCCTTCTAAAAAACTTATTTTTTTCAAAGGCAGAGCTGATAACTGTTGGTGGTTTTAATATTTTCTAACATTAAATCAAAAACAGAAGCTTAGACAATAAAATCCTTGAAGAAAGTTTATAGATTGATTTTTATTTTTCATTTAAGAAATCAAGTATTACTTACAAATCATCTTTTTTCAGATGGTGTTTAGTAAGAAAGGGATATTTACCCTTCCCTTCAAGTAAAACTCCTACAGAATTTGTTAGAAACCCTTAGCCTCTCCGTAACTTTGCGATGCAATAGAAATGTTAGTCTGATGGAATTTAAAAACATTTTAATGCCTCAGACTTAATTACACATTATTTAATTACTAAATTCCTTGGAAATGGGTTGTCCTGTTCCAGAGCTGTCAAAAATCAGTGCAGCTTTACAATTTAGGCATAAAATATTCACTTTGGGAAAACTAGAAGCAGACTGGTCAGATCTGACTGTTCTTTTTACAGACTTTCACTGATTTCTTGTTGATGTATGTGACTAAGAAAAGTTCTGCCTTATTCAGCTCTGGAAACAAATATGTATTGAAGAGAGTAATCAAAAATACATGCTCGAAAGAGCAAAGTACTTTCCCAATGACACAAGGCACAGTAGTGCAGAATGAGAGCTTCCCCTGAGATCAGAAACATGGTCCTCTTATATCCCTGCAGCTCTTGAATGTGGGGAGAGCAGATGGGAGGAACCGGCAGGATCACAAAGAGTTGGGAAAGCATAAATGGGTTTGCAGAAATGCAAGTCAGGCTGGGATTTTGAAATTTGAATTGACAGAGAGAGAGAACAAACCGTGTGTGTTGCTTAGCTTTCCAGAAAAGAAGAGATAGGCACTGCTCCCATGAGTTTACTACATCTGTAACTAAGACATAAAAACAAGTAGGAAGAGCAGCAGAGGAATAGCATGCTCAAGATCACAAAGACAAAAAATAGCAGGATTCATCGCAGACCTTAGGTTTTGCAAGTTCTTATTTAATGCCCAGTTTACCAAACAGACCATCTCTCCCATGAGAAAGTGAAGAATCACCACTTGCTGCACTGTTGTCTTGCAGTAAGCTTGTTTCTTTTTTTAACATAATGACAAGTAATACTTTTCCAGGTTGATCATAGAATTCAAAACAGACTCTCCTTTTCCGAAGGAAAGTAATACTCACTTTTGGCAGCATTCCATTTAGCTCAAACTTGCTATGCACTATATCAAATCTGCTTCAGTACATTTAAATTTTAGATATTGTAGCACTTTTTTTTTCTTTGAGGATATCAATTTTTCTCCCTTCAGTTCCATTACTTCATCTTTTGGAAACAATGGAAAAGAGATTTCTCCTCCAGTGGTGCCTGATTTAGCAGCTTCAAAGACCAGTCAAAGAAAAATCAGAAGAGGACTTCTAAGTAGTGTAAGACATATTAGGACAAGTTACCACAGACCTAAGCAGTCGCATGGCTTCTTTAAAATGGAAAGATAGGGGGTCTTTGTACCTAATTGCCATTGGATTCCACTTGGTTACAGCTTCAAATATTGGAGTTATTCAACACAAAATGTGTATGAAGTAGTTTGAAGGATTTCCATTCTGCTGCAAACACAACATGAAATTTCCCGGATCAATATTTTCTTAAGTTGTTTACTAAACACAACAGCACCATACATTAGGTCTACTCTGCAATGCAGCTCCATGCAGATTTATCCAGGCTGACTATAAAAGCTCTGCTCTAGCACAGCTAATCCACCCGGCCATGGTGTAAAGCTGATGTGACTTGACCATCTCCACAACCAAGTTACGCTGTGCAAGGAGATGTAACAGCATGTTAAACTCTCTTCCAGATCCCTTTGCGTGGCACTGAGTCTTAAAAATACAAATTCTGTGAGACCCCTGGATCAGGTAACAGAACCTTAAAACATACCTTTGCTCTTACTATCATAGCATGTTCTGAAAGGGTTCCTGTACATAAGGAAGCTTACTTTTTCCTCTCTTCAACATTTGATATCACTGATGGGCATATGTATTCCACCTGAATAATCACTCCCTTTATCATGTATCTGATGTTTAGTACCTCATTGGTTTCATGAATTTTTCACGGGCTGGAAACAAGCTATCAAAGTGTTTGTGTCTAGCAGCATAGGTGCCTGAGTTCTGAATAGCAGCTTAGGTATCTTCACTCTGGAAAAAAAAAAAAAATTAACAATAAAAATATAATTCAAGACTTTACAGTTACATTGAGTTGTAATGGCAGATTTTCTTTGAAAAAGAAAATGCAATGGGACATTCTGAAGGGAAAATTTGGAAGTGAATTTACACTCTTCCTGTCAAAATATTAGTATAAGTTTTTATGTTAACTGTTTATTCAGAAATTTAAAACACAGTCAAATAAAACAAAGAGAATTCACATTTTTACCAGCAAAGGACCAGAGATTTACACAAAAGCAAAGTGTGGCAGCAGACAGAGTAGTTCAAATGGTACACAAATTCAAAAATTTTAATTCAAAACACATTAAGAATAGAGGGAAGACATAAAATTCAAAATGTGATCTGTATTTTTTTCCTAACAGGGTCCATTAATCTAGAAAAATCACACAGTATTTAAAATAGTAATGTAAATTCCACTGCATGCAATCCCCATGACAGCTTCTCTAAGACATAACCAACTGACAACTCAGAGTAACAACTACTCCCATGCTTAAACACTGAATAAGGATATATGCCTGTGCTGCACACTGTCATGCAGCGTGTACATCCTCAGGCCAGCCATAAATACAGGAGCAGAAGTGCCAAAAACTGCCAAGCAGCCTGAAAGTAGGATATATTAATTCACATAGGGTTCAATTCTACTGCAGATAGACTCCTATGGGAGGGCAAACAAATTCACTTACAGCTAGCCTCATCTGCCTCATCATGGGCAGAATAGGTACATATTATTGCCATATATATATGTGTTTTTAATATGTACTTGCATAAGCTAGAGATTGTTCATTTTATCTGTGGATATTAAACCTGTGTAGTTTTTCCAAAACAATTAAGGAGGGCATTGGGAATTTTAGCACCGGAAGCATGAGAAGTCCAGCTTTAATCATTACCTCAATAACTTCATATCAACATTTTGACATAAATATTGATTTTGGTTTGCTTTATTTTTAGATAAAATTAAGTAAAGCTCCATGCAAAACTAAATGAAGATTGCCATTTAATTTCCAAGTGTCGGTTCAAAACCCAATTATTTTTTACATTTCTTAAATTTTCCTTCGATTTAACATATCCCAGCAAGGCTTTTAGTTCCAGCAAAATATTACTCTTCAGCAGAAAAATCTTCAGCATAGAAAGCCAACCAAACAGCTGTATTAACACCAGTGGGACCAATTCTATTCTGAGGAATCACTAATGTGATGCATTACTAAATGGCACCAGAATTTAATCAGGCCATATCAAGAGTTAAGGTCATTATAAACCCTTTATACTTCCATTAATTAGTCAGCCAAAGTTATATACAGAAAAATGTATAAAACACTTTCTGTGCATAGCTTCATCTGATTGTTTCTCTCCTTCATGATTTTGTGCCACATTGATCTTACCTTGAGTAATACAATGGGTTAAATGAATGTTGGGAACTACAGTCTAAATGTGTTTGTAAAAATCATTACATTGAAATAACATTTTAGTAGAGAATGTAATGATGACCAATAGGTATGAAAGAGAAATCCTGCTGCTTTATTTTCTAACTTCAAAATATGTAGGAAAACAAGGAATGTAGCTGATATATTAACATTCAGAAAACCATTTAGGGATATAATTGGTACTTACTAAACCAATTAGTATAAAGTAATCAAGTGTCAGTGAACATAGATGATTCTATGAATCTATGATATATAATTTACTGTTGTTACTTTAAATGGTCACATTTTTTGTTATTCTCAGTAAATGAGTACAAACAATTGAAAGCAAACATATTAACATTTAGGACAGATTTTCTTTGTGAGGGTTTGTTATTTGATGAAGATCTATCTGTACAAAGTCTGTCAGATGCACACAAACAAGTGCCCACAATGAGTCTCAAACTGGCTTAGCTTTTAACCTACATTTTCCTTTCCTTTTTTCCCTTAGCAGTCACATATACACTCTTCAAGCAGATGCTTGTTTTTGGTTTGGACATGGGCTTCTTAGCACAGCCAGCTGTGAAGTTTAAAGGAGAAGCTGCTCCCCTCAGGTTGGAAATTGCCCTCTTTCCAAGGAACACATTGAGATCTATGAATGCAGAACACCACGGGAGGCTTGGGCATCTGTACATAACAGAGCATGAGAAAACCTTTTGTTGATCTCCTGAAAAAAGTGGATTTACTTGACACAATACAAACTTCTCTGGAGTTCCAGACCTTAAAACAAGTGGACGTGAGATACTTTGCTCACAGAAATGCTCTGCAGGGCATGTTGATTCAGTTCCTGGACTCTTTCAAATAGGCAAAAGAGGGATAAATTCTTCAAAAATAGTTCAGATGGAAAATACCAATCCCTTATCTGCTTATTAGAGCAAAAAATTTTTTGTGGGTTTCGTGATCTGAAAGGGAGTAAAACCATTATTATTGTTAATATTTTTTTAAAGCCTCACATATTTTTGCATAGTAGTCATGTGATTAGAGATGTCTTAGATGAATGGAGACACTGATATTGTTCCTTTCTCAGTCACACAGAGTACAACAAGCTGGGTGACCCACCATGTAGGGGTACCAAGCAATTGATCCCTCTTGCTCAGAAAGTACAGATACATATTGCTTCTGTAGAAGCTTTTCTGGTCTGGTCTGCTAGTAGAATGTAAAACACAAATGTGATTCTGAAAATAGATCAAAACTCAGAATTCTCTTTTGCTGAAAGGCAGCATAACAGCACACCAATCCCCATGACCCACTGATGACTTCCTACTTGTGCTCATTCTTTGGAGTGCCATTTGACTTGTTAAAACTCCCACAGCCCAATGTCATGGCTACAAAGCATCAGGGAAGGAACACAGCCCGACAAAGATCTCGTGAAGTCTGCAGAAGACTCCAGAAAGCATTCCAGGTGTAGGAGGTGTAGAGATTTGAGGTGTTGGTGTTTTTTTAACTTCTTCAGTGTTAAAGAAATAAACAGCTCAGAAAGCATAGGTTTAACATATGCATTCGCCTCTCTCTTGAAAGACTCTTAGCCACAAATATTTAATTCCTTCCCTTTTACCAGACTCTGGGCATCTGTGACATGTGGGAACCATTCTAATTCATCATGATGCTAAGCTTCAAAAGATCCAGTGGTTTGAGGAAATTCTAAACTGTGGAGAACTATACGTCCTGACATCTTTGATTAAGTCTTTTGAGACATCTCTATTCAAGCAGGACTTACAGCAGAAGAGCCTGGCTTGTTACTTTAACTAAGTATTGATGTTTTCCTTGCCAAAGCAGCATATTTTTCCTTACATGCCAACTTAGTTTTCATGCTTTCTCTCAGGCAACTCCAGAGAACTCCAGAGGCTGGACAAAAGCAATAGAATAAGTGCATTCAAATAGTTCCTACCTTTAAAAAAGTAAGGATAGTTCACACTTAAGGAAAACACAGGATCCATTAGAAGTATATCATATTTAGTCTGAAATTGTTTTTCTGTCAAATGCATTCTGGGCAATTAAATGTCTGCCTTTTGGGATCACTGACAAAAGAAGAGATTCAATTAAATTAATTATAATGACTCCTAACAATAGTCAACTTGCTCACCTAACTCATTTTAATAGTGCATCTGGTCTTGCCTGCTCACCTACTCATGGTTCACTACTACATCTTTTGCTAACACAAACAGCTTGTAGTTATTCTTTTTTTTCTAGTTTATTGCTGAATTCTAGGTCTGAAATACTAGGTCTGACTTGGGCTGGGGCCCCTACCTTTATCGTTTACTGTTAAGCTGTCTGAAGGAAAAACATGGAAGAACTGAAAAAAAATGCTACCTGTAAAAAATGAATCCAATCATTTCTAGAAATACAAGCAACATCGGAACTGAATGGTCTCCAAGGGGAAGGGGAATCTTTCATCAAGTTATCTGAATGAAATGGCATCAACCAATTAAGAAAATGTGCTGAGTGTAGCATGTTTATTCAAATTCCCCTATCTGAAATAAAGATATGTAAGAAAAACATAAAAAATCAAATGTAAAAATATTGTAGTAAAAAAAAATCAATTTGAGAATTCCCTACCACCAGCCTTAATGATGAAACAGAAAAGACAGACTTTAAGTACTCAAAGTTAATAAGCTATATATATAAAGCGAGAGAGAGAGAGAGAGAGAAAATAAAGTAAAATATAATCCAAGAGCATTCAATTTCTTTTGGACTGTTGATTTCAGAGCGTTTTTTAAAATCTACTTCTTTTTCTAGTTGAACCAGCCATGAAAATGGAAATCATGGACAAACAGTTCCTAAATAAGCAAACAAAAAACTACTACTACTGACAATAAACTAGCTTTTGTCTTCCGTATGTGAGTGCTTGGGTGAAAGTATATTTCATACACTAGAATTTATGGAATATGCCTATAATTTGTCCTTATTTTCAGCCATATCATGCTTAAATATCGTCTTGAAAATACCTGGTGGAACAGCAAGGCTCTCTTGGGACCAGTTAATAAGAGCAGAAGGGTCCCTGGTGTCCACTCATACCAAAGTCCTTGACAATGGATGGTAACCAGGAAAATGCCTGCCTGCCCACTGGGCTGGCTCTGGCTCTGCTCTGATGCTGTGTTTTAGCATTGAAAAAAAAATTACAATGGTCCCTGAGTATCTCATAAAAGTTGATATAATTAGCTAGAGTGCATATGAGAATTTGCACAGAGGAACAAGAAAAAAGTTGTGTAAACCCTCAAAGCTTCTGCGTCATACAATACTTACCAGCCTCTCTCAGTCACTTCTTTGTTGGAATAAATTGAAGTGCAAAGTTATAAATTACTAAAATACTTTCCTTTACAATTCACAAGGTGTTATCTTTGTGGAAATGCCCTCCCATTTTATTTATATAATTTTCATTCTAGTATATATTGGTTTATGTGAATTGCTCATTAGTAAGTACATTCTGGGTAAAAGTAACATTCAAATTCTCATCAAAGGTACAATCAGACAATTGCCATTCAAAATTACCACATAAAAGCCTCATAGATACAATCACAAACAATTAACATACAATTACAACATGAGAACCTATGAAGTACAGATACAATCACAAAGACAAGTACAGCTGATGGCAAATCTAGAAGCAATTACACATAGCCTTTGAAGAATTGCACACATTTATCTAAACTCAATAAATGTATATGTCTTAGCAGTAACATAATTGAGTAGGATTAACATAGCCAGTGAGATGGTGCAGTTTCATTTGCGTAAGTAGTTTTGCAAATTTCTAATATTTAAAATTTGATTGAAAAATGCAGTTGCAGTTATTAGTATTCAGGTTATTCACTTTTCTATCTTACAATCGTTAATTGTTTTAGAGCCAATGGAAACTTGAAAAATATTTCACATGTATGAGAAACTATAATCCTTCCACAAAAGCTCTTGGTATGTAATCTTGGCCACAATGTGCAACCAAGATGTAATAAGGCAGGCAGTAAAAAGAAACAAAGATGTCGTAACTGCTGGGTCCTTGAATCTGCAGACTCACACCATGATCCAAAATCTGAAAGTCAAAAGACACATTGCAGTAACTTGCAGGGATGTTGGATCAAGTCTTTTCCTAAGGAATGGCTATTTTATTTTGCTGATCATAGTCACCATTCAAAAAATGAGTGTTATTTTGTCTCACAGTGCTTGGCATGGAAATAAATTTGAGATTTATTTGAATGACAAGAGGATAATCATGACTTTTATTCCCCAGTGAGATACTAAAATAAATAAATTTAAGTTTGCTCAAAGTGATATTCAGAAATTTCATCAGAATAGCTGGCAGCTCATCTTGAAATATATAATTACCAATAAGGAATCTTTGAAATGATAATGATAAGCATTTTAAATTGCCAGAAACATAACAAAATTCACAGAAGAAAGGTAAACCAAGATAATAATATGCCAGTATTGGCAAAGAGGCACACTGAAACACGTGATTTCACTTTTACTTGACAAGGACTTGACAGTCTTTGTGATAAGTATCAGAACAAAGATTGTCTCTGGCATCAAAATTAAATCAAAGACTCACGGATAATTTTAGTTTGCCGACTGCAAACTATACTTGACATACTCTTTCATGGATCCTTCTCCTGTATCAAGGACATTGCTCTGTACAACCCCTGCAACATTTTTCAAAACAAAAGACTCAGCCTTATCAGTTGTTAAGTTGCTAAATATTAGATTGCTTAAACTAAAAACCAGGCATGCCAAACTATCACTTAACCTTGTGTACTGCACAGCAGCAGCTCTGCTGCCAGATCTTGCTTTTGATGAAATCAATGACAGAAACATTTTGCTACTCTATAACAAAAGGTATTAAAAGACATTTAAGAAGGTTACTGGTGAACTACAAGTATAAAGTCACACACTTTCATGTTTTCGCTTCAATTCATGCTCTAAGAATACTTTTTTCGTGTTCTGTATCTAAAAGGTGTGTGCAGATTTATCTTGAAACCTCTAAAGATTTTTATTCTATTCTAAATATCTACCTTAAACATTTCTTTTCTGTGCACTGCTTTGTAAATTCAGTTTTTAAATAAAAGAAGTCTGAAGGGTCATGTTCCTTTATACTCAACCAAAGCTAAGTTTATAACATGGACTTGTTTGGTCTGATTCCTGTCTAGTATTTGCAAAACCTTGTACATAACTTAGTGCTGATTGGTGGAATCAAGCTTTAAACATGCTTCATCCCTGTTTCTGCTCAGAAATAAAACAAGGAGGGTGGAAAATTATTCAGTTGGAAAGTGGGAGGAATATTTGCTTTTGGGAGATTGACTATTTGGCTCTAAGAATAAAATTTTGTGCTTTAATTTAGCCAAATTCCAATTGACAAATGCAAATATTTCCTGGGAAACACAAATTTTGATCCACAGAGATATTGCTATTCATACTGTAAGATATTTGTAGTTTAATCATGCAACTAAGAACCTTGTTGAGCCATTTGTTCTCACCTCAGTGAGAACATTATGGATTACCTACATCTGCAAGATTGAATTCTGATAAATTAATTTATTCTCTCATTGCTACAGAAGGTGACCTTAACTTTATGGAATTAGTAAATATCAGGATTCCTTGGTGTGTAATTGTAGCTCTTCCACTCTCAGTACAGATTGCAAAATAAACAACGTAATGAAACAAAGCAGAGAACTCAACAGTTGGTAAATCTACATAATGCTCTCTACTTGGTATGCACACTACAGCAGGAGCATGAACAGAAAACGAACTGAAACCAAATTGCTTGACCTATTTTAATATTTGATAAAGAAATACTAAGCCTAGAAATATCACGTCTTCAGGGACCTTGTAGTTGATATTAAAAAACATTTTAAAAAGAGACTGCTCTAAACTATCATAATAAGCTTTGGGTAATACTTTAAGAGTCCATTAACTTATGTTCAATTAATCTTGAATTACAATAGAAATCCTTTGAAAGCTTGTATGATAGTTGCACAAATACCACATAAATTCCTTCCCATCCTTTTGTGAGTGTTTTCCCCTAGATAGACTATGGTTTTTAATCCCTTTGTGTAATTGTCCATAATTTGATATTTTAACATTAACGGAGGGAAGTCAAATCAGTTCTAAGCTTAAAAAAAATCACTCTATGTACTTTTGAGGAGTCCAAATCAAAACTCTTTTTGAAGCAAATCTAAGGAATTTTCTAAAGTTACTTATCTGTAACTTTGAAACTACAGTGGAGTAAAAAATAAGGTTTTTTCATATGACTAGTATAATAGTAATATTTATTTTCCCAGCTAGTATTATTTTTGTGATTTAAATTAGCTGAGTTATCAATATAAGCTAATTTTTTTTCAGAGAGTCTAAATATAATTTTCATCAAAATAGCACCTTTTGTTAAAGCAAATATTTGTAGTGGTATCTTCATATTGACAATGTCCAGTCATTTCAAATGAAAGACAGACTTGAGACACTGGATTGTTTAAAGATTACAAAATAAATACTTCAAAATTATTCCCCCTGTAAATGTCCTCAATTATATTTGAATGCAAACTAATGCTG
>WEKY01058423.1:0-21184 GCA_013390045.1 Picathartes gymnocephalus | reverse complement strand
ATCCATAAGCATATTATAAAGCACGTTTTAAATCCTAGTGGTGATCATAAATCAGGATAGTTATACTTCAATTAATTTCTGTGAGTGGGTGTTCATGTGCATGAGAAGATATGCAAAATTGGACAGTGAGATGAGCCATGATGAACGTTAAAGGTCCGGAAGCAGATCAATAGATGGTGTAAATTGTCAGGGCTTCATTGATTCCAACGGTCCCACAATAAATACTAATTCAGCTGGAGCTAAAAACACTGTCGTCATCTTATCGGCTGCTCAATGACAGTGGAGAATGCAGAATGAGGTGCAGGGGTTACCTCCACACCTTTGAATGGTGCAAAAAGGTAAAATTCCCACGTTTTGGAATCTCCTTTACTGGCTGCATGTGGGTATGCATGTGGGGACAGAGATGCATATCTACACAAGAAGGCATTTTCTGATACACGGCTTCTACTGCTGTGATGGTACTTTTATCTTCAAATGAAAACAAAATAAATTTCAAGAGTCTGTATAAAATTTGCTTGCACAAATTTGTTGCATCTCTATGAGGATTTTCATTCATGCCAGTAGCAAGGGACACGAAATGCAGGTTTTAATCCACAATTTACATACAATACTTAAATTCTTTTTTGAAACTAAAGCTTATTGCAGAAATTATGGCTTCCCAGGTGTACAAATTACTGAGAATTATAATATCAACAAAAAGGAACGCAGCCAGGTTGCATATAAAAATCTACACCTCCTAGGTGACTCTCAACAGGTTTTTTTCTAAATGTTTTCCGACAGATAAAGTTCATTACCTTGTTCTAACAATTTCCCATTTCACAAAGTTAAGATTTTACTGAACCTGTATATAAGAAATTAATTATACAATGGCATGAACAGAACCTAAGAGAAAAGGGACTTTGTGCTTGGCTGGTGATGAACTCATTGATTCTGCTGCAAAGTTCTCTTGAACACCTTATCAAATGCTGCTGGTTTCTGGTCTGCATACAAATGTATTGATGTGCCAGAAAGGAATCAAATTAGATTGTTTAGAGTAAAAGCCCATTTGTCATGTTTCAAATTGTTCATATTTACTTTATGGCCTCAGGAGAGCATCTTAATCTTATAGTGTTATTATTTCAAATAGAAAAAGAGATTTTTAATGTTATTTGGAGAAAGTCCCTTAGCTTGCAGACTGAAAAAAAAACCAAGCAGAGCTGCTGCCACAGATATTTTGACAAGAGCTTTGAATGAAAAATAACAAAACTTCTGAAGGGCATTTCCCATTAATCTAATTTATTTGGAAGCACATTTTAACAATAATAATTAAATTATGTAATGTTCGCTTACATTAAAAAGTGACCATCTGTAACTGTTCATTACTAGAAAAAAAGCTGGGTGGAAAGGCCAATATTTTAAACCAACATCACAGGGAAAAAGCAGTAACTTCCAAACATCAAAGGAATGCCATGATGTTTGACAGCTGAAGTCAGCTCTTTCATCTCCTAGTGAAGTTTGCAACAGAAATTCCAGCATTTTCTGTGCAGTGCTGTCTTTAAAACTGTAAAATGTTTATTTGTTAGACCTCTATTCATCCAGTTTTCAGGGTGTTTGAGTAACAAAAACATCAGATAGTTAAAGACTTGTGACACAGGAATCCATGTGTAGTACAGACAATGAAAATAAATAATACATTTTCCTATGGAGGATTAACATCCAGGAAGTTCATCCACGCCTTGCAGGTCTTCCGTGGGTGGAGAATACCAGGCATAACCAACTCAGATACCATTGAGCAAAATGCGGTTTTTATCGGTTTTATTTCTCCTAGAAATGTCAGCACAGCACATTATATTGCCTGTAATTTTAATAGATAAACGAGACAATGAATCCACTGTTATTTTTTTTTCTCAAAATGGTAGAATACATTTTCTTAAAAAGGTCTGTAAACATATTTACAAAAGTGTGAAATCAATAAATGCAGGCTCTTTATATTTTTACTGAACTTCCAAAGACTGACTGATATCCTAATTTTATTGGAAATCTGGTCCAAGGATGATACAAGAAATTAAATATCACACTCAGTTTTGCTTTTGTGTAGGCTACCATGAAAAACAAATCAGATAAAATATTTTGAAAAGAACAAACTTATATTCCATGAAGCACATGAAGATATTCCCAAACCATTTCTTATATTTTCATTTCAACTTTAAAACATCTCTTGCTCTTTCTTAATGTTGTTTTAAAATCTGGGACACCATCTTACTTTTGGAAAGCCAGATGCTGTAATGTCAGTATAAAGTAGCCACTAAAATATCATTCACAGTATCTGCATCACAGGAATGGACATTTTTTTTCTTTTTCTCCAAACAAGAGTAACAAAATTTGTGTTGTTGCCTTCATCTTTCACATTTTAAATACTATTGGCTGACAGAAATAAAGTGTAGTGTCATGCTTGGTTTACCTAAATAATTTATTTTGTAACTAATAAAAGTAAACAATTACTAGATACTGTATATATAGAGATATATAGATATATGGCCACAAATAAACTATAGTAGAAAGTTATTTTCGTTTTGATAAAGTTAAGAAAAGCACATAAAATCATATTTCATTAATATCTTGGTTTATGGCCATCAATATTTTTGTATTTTTTTTTGTTTTGTTTCATCAACATAGCAAAATACAATCTTCTTATTAAACAATAATTATCAGATGGCAGACAATTCTTTTATTGGTTTACATTGGCAGGTCACAGTCTAAAAGCACAACCACATCAGGCAGAAACTGCACACAGACCGCCCTGGATTTTGAAGACTATTTTTTATGCTTCTACAAAAAGACCTTCATTTAAAACTGGGGACTGTAACAAGTACTAACTAATTACATAGTTTTCTTTCTTTCTTTTTTTGTTAAATAGGTAAGTAAAATAACTGAAATTGCAGTACCTTATTTTGGTTTCAGCTTAATTTTTTATGTCTGTGCTTGATGTTAGCAAACATGCTTTAAACTTCCCAGCAATCTTTTATAATAAATGTTCAATCATCCAATAAAACCCAGGTGATTTTTTTTCCCATTATGGAATACTGAAGATTTATTTCAATTAGGCCTGTTCCTTGCCTTTTTTGGTGTCAATATTGCATTTTTAACTCATTCCTGAAATCTGGAGGAGATTTATGTGTGATGATAGTCACAATGTGAATATTTCTGTAAGAAATGGCTGTGGTGCGGCTGGCCCATAAATGTGCAGTTTTATTAATTGTAGAAGGCACACTCATGTCTTCAAAAACCAGAATGGTCATAAGATATTACTCTTTATTTGAGACAGTTACCATTACTTCATTAAAAAATGACAAAACAGCAATAAACATTTTAGCTCTTTAATGAGCAAAGATCAGGTCTCTTAACATTGGAATAATATTCGTTATCCAGATTACCTTTATTTCACTCAGTGACCAGTAATATGGCCAGGAAATACAAAGTAATTTTCCATCAAGTAGTATACAATTTTTGCGTGTAATAAGCTTTCATTCTTGAAAAAGAGTAACTGAAAAGAAATGTTTCTGTTACTGCAGTTAGTTTGTCAGAGAAAGTTCTTCGCATTATCTTACAAACTATCAAAATTGCTAGTAATTTGAAAAAATGTAAAAAAAAATCACATAACTTTAGTGTAATAGAAATATAGTACAGGTAAGAGAGAAAGTATTTATCAGGGATGTGCTCTTAAGTCCATCTCAATTATTTCTTTTATATAAATGTACATCTGATTACATATACAAATATTTTGAAAGGACCATGGTATATAGAATTACTGGAAAGCAACAGGGGAATGAAAAATTTCTCGTTATTTTAGAACATTCACTTCAATTCACACAAACATATGTAGTATCTGGATTTTTAAAATTTCCAGTTGTTGGCTCTCTCCCCGTTCTCATATACCCTCCTTTTCTACACTCTTGCCATCTGGTCTAGAGAATTAATTGGAATGACAAAGCTAATGTATAGCAAAAAGGGAATTAACATTATATTAAAGTATTGTAAGTAAACTTTGCAACATGCAACATGAGTTGAAACAATAAACTGAAAGGTGTAATCAGAGCGGTAATATTGGGGCATCTTTAAATGGCAAAATGTCATTGCAATTAAATTTTTGGACACACTTTACCTTATCAATATGAACTAAATATTTTGTAACTAAATCACAGCAAATTATAACTTCTTCATCAAAGGAGATCCCATTAAAGTTATAGTTATTTCAAAAACTTAGAAATTATTTAGGTGGAACGGAAGAAGAACATTATTAATATATGTTTTTTTGTCTGGGATTCATATCAGTGAGGGTCCACCACTGTATACCTAGAATGCCATAAATACCTTTAGGAACTGTTGCAATCCCTTCTCTTACAGAAGCTACCATGAAATATTTTACTGTAATTACTTTTGCCCCCTTAAAAAACTTCTTTAAGTTGTGCCAATTGATGGAGAAAGCTTCTATTAAAAACTCCAGTGGGATGAGAAGAATTTTAATTACGGCTTAATCAGCAGCACAGCCACCAAGCATATAAATTATCATGCACATCGTGCTAAAAATATCCAGTTTCCTTTATTCCCACAACTTTTATACTGACAGCACTTATGTGATAATGTTGTACCTGCCAGGCTGTAAAACTTCTCTGACTGGCAGATTTCAGCATGAGCCCCTTTCTAAGGCCTTAACAGCATTGGTGCTTTGTGTACTTATTCAAATACGTAAATATGGTCTACACAAGAAAACAGGTCCAAATAAAAATTGGTGAAAATTATCTGACATTCCATTAGTGTGTCCCTTGTGCATATTTATAGGTTTTTAAAATTTCCAGTCATAGTTCTTTCCTGTTTGTGTTGCACATGCCTAATTCCATTATGTAACTTAAATCTTCAAAAAATTAATACTTGAATGTGAATGAAAAAGTATCATTCAGGACAACTGCTTCAAGCAATTGCAAACAGTTGGGTTTTTTGTTTTTGTTTCTTTTTTTTCTTTTGTTTTGTTTGTTTCTTAAGTTCATTTGATATATGTACAATTCATTTTTTTTCAAAACCCCAAATGTTCTTGATATGTATATTCACATAATATTCCTCCACATTTAAATAGTAAGAGTCTTGTAGGTTGAAAGCCAAGTAATCTTCTGTAATATCACCTACTGTAATCCATCAAAAAATAAAGTTTGTTTCGTCTTGTCTGGCTATACCCTGGTTGTTGAGTGTGAATGGGGGTGGGGATGAGGATGGGGCAGAGTATTGTTCTGTCCTCCAGTAAATGTGTTGAATGTGTGTAGGGGCTGAATCCCTGGTATAGTGTTGGGGATCATTGTGATGGTGTTGGGTGTCATTAGGGGGATATCATCAGGAGACCTTCTCATAGCTAGTGTGTAGTCTGGGGGACAGGCGGTCCTAAGAACCACCTCATGTGGATGGATGGACTCACATTCATGATCCAAGTCAGTGTGCTTCATTTGGAGGGACATTATCTCCTCTTCTTGTGCATGGGTGAGATCATTGGTAGTGGTACGTTGTGGGCTACATCTCCTGTGAACATCGTGTCTCCGCTTGTCCTTTTTGTAGTACAAAGCTGCAAAGGCCAAAATGTTCAGGAACAGCAAAGATGCGCCAACCGCAATAGTAACGCTCAATTCTGTTGAGTAGTCCCTTTGATCCACTGAAAACGGGCTTGGCTGTTGTTTGGGATCATCTTGTTTGGCTGTAGGAAAGGCTGAAGTAACTGAAACAGAATTTTTCCTTGTGGGTCTGAAAGTATTATCAGTCGATGGCACTTTAGTTGTGGTAGAGGTATACTGTGAAATGTCGTTAAGATTGTGCAGATGAGGTACCAGTTCCAACCAAAGGTTCACTTTGTTGGCCCTATAGTGTTCTTTAACTCGTGGTTTTAATCCAATGTGAAGATACAGTTGGTCTTTCTGAGAATATCTGGTCCATGCTACTTCTTCAAATCGATTTGGTTTTGTGTGGATGAATTTTGTGTCTTGCGGCACTGGTTGATTTGGGTCACTAGAAGAAAAAGATATCTCTAATGTTACAAAGCATTTCAAACAGAATTATAAAATTAACATAATTAAGATTTTATACTAAACGTTTAAGACTGCCTTTGGGCAGAGCAGAGTGCTATTCCCTAAAATTAGAGGCCTTAATAATCTTGATCAGAAACAGCATTATACAAATGAACCCTTCTTTTACACAGACTTCAGTGACTTCCCTAGTTCTCCAAAATGTTGGTGTCTCACAGTCAAATCTTGTGCTGCTGAGGGAAGATTGCCTGGGGTGTGGTGATGTGGACAAATGTCTATGAGACACCAGTGTGAGAGAACATTAAGATTTTCTTGTCTTTTTTAGCAGCATAAAGTTCATACAACTCTGCATTTGTGTTCCTGGGGATCATCTGTGGCCTTCCAGAGGGGAAGGATCATGGCAGAGCACAACTCAGTGCAATGCATAGTCAGAAATTACAGTGGTCAAAGGTAACAAAGGTTTTTGAACTCCAGTGAAAAGAAAGAATTAATGAAAATGGCAAAATTTTCCAAGTTTAAAGTCACATATTTTATGGTCAGAAGCAAGAATTTAAGACAAAATGTGCTGCTAAAATAAGCTATATTATATTTGGTGCAATACTTATGTAATTTTCTGTCTCATGGGATGAAACTATCAATGGTGAGGTAAAGACACGTACTAATGTAGCTGTTTTAACTATACATATATGTTAAATGGTTATTTTTATACTTTTCCAGAGTTTCCTTAATTAGTTTTGTGTATATTTTAAAATTTCTTTGCAGAAAGTCTGCAAAGATATTTTCCCCTCTTTTTCCTGAAACATGTAAGTGAGCCGAGGGACAGTACAGTAAGCATAAATATCCAACTCAATTCTTAATCTCTTATTCATTCTACAAGTACAGAGGCATTCCCAAGGGAGATAACCAATGGAAAACTCCATTACATCCAAAGGTTGCACACAAGACCATTCATTATCTGGTACTCACCCAGTTTTTGCAAAGTTTGTCCAGTAGGTCATCACCACTGCACTCAGCATGACATCATTTTTGGAGAAATTACAAGGAAATAACTCAGTAGGACCAATCATGGGGATTCCTAGCACGTAAGGAACCTCATCTCCATGGGCTGCATCTGCCCATGCAGGTACCTGATCTGTCTGGCAATGATGGTAGAAGGCATAGAAATACGTAGGTGATCCAAAATTCGAGTGGAGATCTGCTGTGGCCACTGCTGGTGCAACCCACTGGTGATCAGTAAACAAAGCCAGCAGTGTTTTCCTTCTGGTCTCGGGATTGTGCCGGTCTGCCCAGTCCGTGTACATAAATTTAATAGTTTCCCTCAATATATCTTTGCCTTCGGGGTATCCATATAAGTTATCGACGAAATTAGAAACTGCAAAGTCAAAATCACTGGCTGATATGCCATCTTCGCTGTCCACAATGTTTTCAACAAACTTCAACCCTTCCCCTTGGTTAACTCCCAGCATGATGTCGTAGTTGAGGAATTCTCCTTGTTCCATCAAGATCTGAGGGTCGTCTGGTATCACATCGCCGTCAATTACTGGTCCAAAGGCTATGTGGTATCTTGCTGGTTGAATGTCCTGGTCCACAAGTTCTCTGTAAGGCTTCTTCTGTAGACATTCCACCAGTTCTACAGTGTCTGACATGTTGCAACCAACTTTTGTAGCCAACATCCTGGCATATTTTGCAGGCTGAAAACTCACTGCCCAGCTGGAGAGAGCTGTTCCGCTTTGAGCTATTGCTCTTTGAAAAAGTCCTGTGGGGAGAAATATTTGAAAACTACTGAAGCGACCTTGAAACAGCCACAGACTTTGAAAGATTCAAAGGAGTTCTTTGAAACAATAGAAAACTTTAACAGAAGAGATACCTGAATCTTAATAGTACTTAAATAAACTGGGTGGCGAGATCTGACTGCTCTTGTACCTATAGCTAATGTGCACAAAATAAATGTAGAATGTGCTGAAGCAAATGATTCTCCCTCAATATAGTCCAGCTGAGGAACAGATTTTCAAAAGAAACTCAGGAAGAAAAACCAGTGGCATTACCTTATGTAGGACAACACTATCAGGTTAAAAAAAAATTAAATTAAAGCACCTTATAGGTTGGAGGTCAACCATCAAGTCTCTGAAATGGGTTGAAGTTTTAGGTATTGTTCAAGCCATCAGCAGCATGCATGCATACAACTACATATTAAATAAATCTATTACACTTTTTAATGTTTTCTTTGTGATTAAACTTGGTTTGAGAAGTGCAGTGCTTTTAAATTTGTGTACCACTGCAAAAGTTTATATTCTGGAGTAATAGATGAGAAGGTACCAGGCAGCTATTAAATTTATAAGTGCCTAAGTCAAAATCCTTTCTTGTAAGGAGCTTTTTAAAGGCAGGTTTATATTGATCACACTTACATAAAAAAAGGAAATTATATATTTTACACTGTTTAGCTTGTAATTTAGAGATTTAAACCTATGTTCAGGTATTCAGTTAAGGGAGAGAGAATGATCTGGCACTGCATAGAAACTTGCAGTAAATCCAAAAGACTTCAGTGCAATTAACTTGAATTTATGCTGATTTAATTATCACTCTGGACCAGGAATTCTACCCAAAGAAATAACAAAATATGTTAAAATTGATGTTTTCCTCTCCCTTCTGTAAGGATTTTAAAAACATGTAGTGGATGATAGCCTCGCCCCCTTGTAGTCAGTGAATTAATGAAATTATTTTTGGTATTGGCTTTTATGCAATCGAAATCCCATCCTTGTTCTGGTATTTCTTGTTCTCCCTTTGCATTTTTCCACTCCATTTGAGGAGGGTACTGAAAGAGATTAGAAATCTGAACCTTGTGTAAAATAATGCTCAGAAACTATATTTAGGTAATTTAGACTGTATTTAATAGGTATTTACACTATATTTAGGTAACTGCTGGCCTTTCTGCTGTTTTGTGAGGTCTTTTTCTTTGCATTTTCATGGAAGTTCATTTCAGTATCACACCTTTTGCACAAACTACTGGAAAATATTTTATACTGGACCCTACCTCCTATAGGTCACTGTGGGTAATACAGAATGGCCTACAGCATTCAAAAATTACACTGATTTAAGATATATGTGTCCAAATTTTGTTTTACTTCCACCGACTCTGGTGGAGTTACTTGGGGATGGAAAGTGACACCTGGCCTCACTCAATTCCATTAGGAATCTTTGGTCCAATGCCTGATGAATACTCCCATGAGAGGAACTGGAGTCAAGGAGCTCAGCTTACCTCAGAAATTTATTCCAATAATGCACAAGATGGCTTTTGCTTTGATAAGTAATGTATTTCTACTGATAAAAAACCTCCCCAGCCTCTAAATCAAATCAGAGAAATGCTTTTACAGCCTCTATTGCAGCACCAGACCCTGTACGCTCAAAAATAAGTTGGAATCTGTTGCTGGCAGGAAATGCTTCACAAGCTTCTCAGGAATTTTAAAATCATTCTAGATTGTATTAGGTCCTAATCCAAAAGTCTTCAAATTAGGTAGGTGTAGAGACTGAAATGTTTAAACTCAAGCCTCTTAAATTTATGAGAAGTCGTATCCAAGATATTATTTCCTTGCAAGATATGAGTAAAAAAATAAGAATGAACTTGAGCTATAAACAGCTAAAAATATATTTGCATGTTTATAAGGTCAGATATTGAACTAGTATAAATCAGCTCAAAGTCAGTGGAATTACCACAGAGGATCCAGGCATTGTAATAAATGTAACTAAATGACAAAGCTGAATTTTCACAAAGATGTATTTCATGATAATTCATAATGTGGGGGGGTTTTTGCATATTGTGTAAATCCATTTTTATTGCTTTATTAAATATGTCTGGACAAGGACAGAAAGCGTAAGCTACGTATAAGAAAATGCTGATACAAACACTGTGGCTTACTAAGTGCTACATAAACACCAGCTGCTGGATTAAGTAAAAGTGGTCAAGTCCTTTAGCCATAAAGTCATCTGAGGAAGTGAAACTAAATATCCCTCCTTGTGCTGAAGAATGCTGACAGAGCTATTCCTCCACTCAAACCATTTGGTGAAAAATGAACAGTATGAAAAATTATTTTCATTCTGTCACATAATTCGTGGCAGAAATTTGTACCTCACAGGATGGAGAATTACATTTTTATCTGATAATGTGTATGATTATTATTGCTTATGGGCTTCAGACTGATGGAAAGAAGATTTAAATGTTCAGTGGGCCACAGTGCTTTGTGACCCTTATTCAATGTCTCACTACAGTAAATAATAACATTTTGCATATATCCATTTCTATTTTCAGAGCACTTTGTGTAGATGGGTGCAGCTCTGCCCACTTGCAGGTGGGTGGCTGTGAACAGCTCCATCTTGAAATAGGCTGAATTCTTCCTCTCAACTGCCAAAGGAATCTTTCCAAGGGAAATGACAGAAGCAAAGAGAACTTCTGAATTTATAGCTTATGAAAGAGACTGGCTGATAATCATAGAATCACAGAATCCTAGAAGGGTTTGGGTTGGAAGGAACCTTGAAGCTCATCCAGTTCTATGCCCTGCCATGGGCAGGGACACCTTCCACTGTCCCAGGGTGCTCCAAGCCCTGTCCAACCTGGCCTGGGACACTTCCAGGGATGGGGCAGCCACAGCTTCTCTGGGCACCCTGTGCCACGGCCTCACCTCCCTCAGAGGGAAGAATTTCTTCATAATACCTGATCTAACACTGCCCGCAGTTTGAAGCCCTTCCACCTTGTCACTACATGCTCTTGTAAAAAGTCCTTCTCCAGCTTTCAAACGTGAATGTGAAACAAAATAACATGAAACAAAAGGGGGTTTGGAAATGTTAAGAAATAACTCCTCTTATTTGAACCTGACCAACTTATATTTTCTATTTCTTTCTTTCCTTCTTTTTTTTTTAATGGCAGATTTAACCACCTTCAAATGAAACATAACATACACAGGAGTGTGGTGAGTTGTTCTGTCTAATCCAAATTTCATCAAAGCATGGGTTTGCTTTTTTGGAAAAGAAATCCTCAAAAATTTACTTTTACTGAACCTTCTGCAGACTCCTCCAAAATGCCTTGATCTGCTGTGTTGGCAACTTAGTGCCTTAGTTTCCCCAAACAAATGCTGCTCCTGGCAGAATTCTGGCCATGTGTTAGGATATGTCAGGGTATCTATTATTTGCTCATAGGAGGCAACACATGAGTGTCCAAATATTGTAAATGGGGCATTTTGCATTGATGTCATGTTACACCAAGAAGATCGATATTAACACCAAATAAAGAGTTAGGGGAAGATAAACCAGGTGTCCTCATTCAACCTAGATTCAATCCTTGATGACAAAGTTGGTTTTTAGAGTTCTGATGAAAGAAGGTTGTACATTGTGACCCTCAGGCCACAGTGCAGTGAGATAATGCTTACATCTTGTTCTTGTAGTCATCTTCTTTTAAATATTTCCTATTTAAGTTCAGGTACTTACGGAAGAAAAAAAAGATTACATGAAAAATGTCTGTGAAAACAGACTAAAATTTAGACCACAGTCATATTTTTCACTTGACTTTTCTTGCAGAAGTTATATTTTTCTCTCATGTAAAAAAGCATAGTGGCATGGTCTAAAGAATCTTTCACTTATATTGACCTCAGTGGTCTTTGTTACATGACTTTGGGGAAATGCAGCTCTTTTAATGTCAGCAGAATTATGTTTTTATGACCGGCCAATTAGTCCCCCACGGAGATACAGCAATATAAATTAGTGAGGATTATAAGCACAGGGCACAGTGTGGTGTCCCTGGTAAAACTAACATAGATAAAAATATGTGAAAACAGTAAGACAAAAGTAACATGATTAATCAGCAATAGCCATGCAAATGAGAGACACTTTCTGAAACTGTGGTGCAAAAATTATAGAAAAAATAAGTTGGGTGCCTCAAACAGCATGATTTTAATTCCCTGCCACCTGCCTCAACTAGAGAGAAAAGGTGTTAGTTATGGAATAGGAAAAAACATATAGAAGGAAATCCATTTGCAACTTGGATGCTTTGACAATTTTGGATCATGCATGCAAAACATTCAACCATTCTTATATTAGATGACAGCAAGTGAAGCCCATGCAGTTTCAGACAAATGATTTCTGAACTAGTTACTTGTTTCCTTCACACAAAATAATAGTTTTAAGCAATTCAGCTTTAGCCTGAAAAGAGAAACTGTCATTTTAGTTTTCTCTAAATTCTGCTCCTCAGGAGAAACTAAACATGTCTTTCACAACTGTCTGAATATAGATGACCTCATCTACTGTGAGCCTGACTGACTGATTTTCCAAAAAGGACACCCTTAGGTAGGAAAGAAAAGAGACAAAAATGATGCACCAAGAAAATGCTGTTCAGAAGTCTGCTATAAAGTGTTTCTACAAAGCTCCATAGGAAAAAGAAGAAAGTGACCCAAAATTTAAACATGCACAGAAGAGCTGAGGGAGAAGGAGGCTTGTACAGCCTTTAAAAAGTTTCTTAATATTGAGCTGAACTCAACAGTTCATAGAAACAAAGAGAATATACAGAACATCACAGAGTACTAATGGTGGTGGCATGCAGACACCAAAATTGTCAAAATTTGCAACCTGCATAATACCTTTGGTTGAATTGCTCCAACGGTTACCTTCAGAATAATGGGATAAAGTCAACAGATTGACGCATGAACCGCCTGCCCCAGATCCAAAAACAGTTATTCTTAATGGGTCACCACCAAAGAACCCAATATTTTCACTAGTCCATCTCAAAGCTTGAATTAGATCGAGGAGGCCATAGTTTCCTTTTGCTGCTTGGTCCCCAGTGCTCAGAAATCCTGTTAAAGCAAATGAAAAGAAAAGGGGTTATCAAGGGCTCTTCTGAGCCATCCTGTTAAAATCTTCCAAGTAAGATTTCAGAAGTATATGCCATTAAATATCTTGCAACTACATAATTTTCCATAGTCCCTGGGAACAATGTGCAATTTCGCACTCCTCCTGAAATAAAAATATTCGGTATCCACTCTTTTGATCATGATAAATTTATTTAGCAAAGATGAAGATACATCCCAGGCAAAATACTCAATCTTAGGTCACATCTTATTACTCCCAAGGACTTTGTGTTGATTGTACTGAGTTTAAGAGTAAAAGTTTAAGAAACAGTTAAGATGCAGTTGATTTGTACATGATTTGATCAACTCTGTGTTGCATTTCTGTACTTGGATGCAGCCATGAGCTTTGCATGTGCCTGAGAGGCAATGATTACACTTCCCTGCAGACTCTGTTTGATCCTGTCCTGGCAACTCATTGTCTTCTACTTTTTTCTCCACCCAAAAATTCAGCTTATGCCACAGGACAAGCAGGGCTGAACAATGAGAGCAGCTCTCAACTCCCTGAGCTCCATCCCATAGTCATTAACCTGAGTTAATTGAATCTACATTAAATGGGTAAAGACAATTTAGGTTGTTTCCACGACCCCTTAAGAGCAAAAAGGTAAGAGCTCAGGGGTAATTTGGAGAGCACTACAATTGCTCCCTTTTATTCCTGCTGGAGGAAAAGTGTTGGAATGTGTCAGGTGCAGGAGCCACTGTTCCACGCTTTACTCCCAGCAGTTTCTTTACATTTAGCATTGCTGTTACTCTTGTCATTAGAGCCTACTGACTCTAAAAGGTATACAGCAAAAACTCTGAAGAAAGTCTCTGTTGATAAAAGACATCACTTTTGGACTCCATTTGTTGACATTTCCAATTTTCTCAGCTTAATAAACAAATGTTTAAATACTACTAGGATTATGAAATAGTCCATACCTCCATTTGCATATCAAACTGATTTGATGCTCACTAAATCGTGTAACTGCTTTTCAGTACATGCTTTGTAGAGAAATGCAACGATTACAACAATTATTTCCACATTAATTAGATATCAGTGGGTCTTCTAGTCTCGTCAAAGTTCTACTGATTCAACTCTCTTGAGTGCAGACAGCCTACTCAAAGGAAGTTTACAGTAGTTTTGCAGACAAATGGCTCTCAAAGGAGACCTACTCTTTCATTATGACAATAAAAGCAGCTTTTAAGACATTTCTAAGACGACACGTGCATATACATCTATAATGCAAGGATTTAGCAAGAATAGAGATAGGTGCATGTGTGCACCTATATTCATGGATATAATGAACGTGTCACTTGTTACTTTATTATTACTCTGATTTGGCTTCAAACGGCAAGCTTGCATTTGATGTGCTGCCCTATGTGTAGAGATTTATTCTAACAGCCCTTCTTTGCTGTAAATGGCACTGAAAGCTCATTGGCCCCACTGCCTCAGCAGTTGAGCTCTGCTCTGTTTAGAGCAAGCAGCTTTGTTTGTGTAGGTCAGTCCTCATTTTCGTAACCACAGAGAGGGAACAGGAAAGTGGCATAAGGTGCCAGGCCAGCAATTCTCCCACTTCCAGACCTAATGTACCAAGTCTAATAGACATACTTCATTCATTGTGTCTGTAGTAAATTGCTACTCCATTCTAGACTTTCAAATAACCATTCTCCTACAACTGAAACCTGCCGTATTTATTACCTAACTGCATAAAAAGCAAAGTAGCATCACTACCATAGAAGAAAAGACCACCTTGATATTCAGGGGAAGCCCAGAAAAGAAGACATAGTTATAATTAATTAATTCATTCTCACTTTACTATTACAGCTCAGCACTGAGTTGAGATTATTATGACGTTATTTTACTCTGCTTCACATCCCTTCACTTTGCCCTGTGTGGCCAGAGGGTTGGTGTGCAAGGCTATGTAGAAGCAGGGCTCCAGCAAAATCCTGCCTGCACAGGAACATTCATTCTTGTCTTCATGCTCCAGTAAAATGCTGTTTCCCATAAATAATTTTTAAGGACACAGAGAGAGGATGTCTTTGAATACCATGGGCAATCTAATGAAAGCTCCCTAACCAGTGTCACTGCCTTTGTCAGCCTGCTTGGAGTTGAGGGATAGCACCAGGGACTGTAACAAAATTAAAACATAGGAATTTATGGAAAATACAAGATCCTGTGGCTGCACATGCTGGGAAAGTCTTCCCCTTTCTTTGCATAAATGTGTGACTCTGGAAATTCAGTGGCAAATCAGTTCATCACATCAAGCACGTAAGTGACTGCACTGATTCAAGGGATTTGAGGGACTGGCAGTCCTTGAAGCACAGGCAGCAATGAGATGAGAACAGTTACAACAGTTTTCAAAACTGTGACATAAACACAATTTGATTTTTTCTCTTTCCCTGGCTTTCAGATTCTCTAAGCCTGGTCAGGATCTGCTCTCAGCAGAGCTGCAGCATTGCTCAAAGAGATCCAGTAGATTTCTCAAAATGATTTCAAGGCATTTATTAGGAAATTAGATGGTGGGGTTAAAGCTAAGCTACACTGATCACTCTGAAGGAACACAAATGTGAACACTCAAACTTTCTGAAAAAGTTTTCTTTACTCTGTATAATATGCAGCANCTCTGAAGGAACACAAATGTGAACGCTCAAACTTTCTGAAAAAGTCTGTATAATATGCAGCTATGTGGAAACCGTAAGTCTTTGCCTGGAAAACCAACGATTAAAATTATAGACAAAGCCTTATGGCAAACCCCTGGTGTTAAATCAGTTCATATCAAGTCCCGTAGCTGGACGGGGAAATGGGAAATCCTTGGGACACAATAAATATACTGCTTTTAAAGAATTTTTGTGAATCTCTTGTTGCTAAAAGTAGACGTCATGAACCTTGCATTCAGTTCAGGGAATGTGCCAGGAGGGGGAGCTTNGTGCCAGGAGGGGGAGCTTTCAGTTTATTAAAAAAAAAAAAAAAAAAAGGCAGTGTTAGTAATATTCTCCTCATTCATCTATATTAAACAAATTATGACTTGTGTTCAGAGCAACAGCTCTGATGCAAAAGAAATATCGCATGCCTCCTCAGCAAGAACCACTCTGGCTGATTTCCATATCTGCACAAGATGGATGATGATTGATGTTGACTTTCATGATGTGAAACATTTCTATCTCATTTTTCAGAACCATAAGAAGCCTGTTAATATCACCACCTGTTCATGCCTTTTTTTCCTGTATGCAGTGGTATCAGCATGGCTTAGGAGCATTCAGAATGTCATGGAATCAGAGATGGGACTGATAAAAGAGATGAGGTTTTTCTTTCCAGGTTTTGGCAGGCATTTCTTTTTTTTTTTTTCTTTTCCTAGTGAGGAGTGCCTCAATACAGATAAACTCATGGATCTAAACACCTGTAGGGCAGTGCTTTAACACCAGCATCATTCCCAGCCTGTTGGTCTGTGGGTGCAGGTACTTATTCCTATTTGTCACAGAGATAAAACAGAGATTGCAACAATAGGTTTTTTCTTTATCCCAAGAGGAGCTTTCAGTGTGTAATGGATATAGATACCATACATTTTGGTGCATTCGTATGACACAACCATTACACCATCTAGTTATTAAGCTCACAATTTTGAGTCACTGAGGGAAACCTGCTCTCTCTGGAAAGGTCTTGTGTGTCTGAGAGCTGCTGTTTTTAAACTGTATCAGCTAGTCTATTAAAATATATTACCTCTTTCTGCATATACTGTCTTATTATCACCCTTGGATTGTCATCTCACCAAAAACACTGCTATCATATTCTCTACCTTTTGCTCTTGTAAAAAGAGGGAAGTAAATTATTCCTCATTTCAGTTATTCCAGGAAGACATTTGCAAAAAACTTAGTTTTGCATTATTCTCTCAAAAGGTCAGATTGAGCTAATTTTGTTCCATAATTAAGTCCTTCTACTGGAAATATTCCAATCATCAGCTGAACAATTGCTATTTTATATTCTGAATGGAGAGGTTATCTCTTCTTTTATCTCCTCCAGAGGAACAGACTCTAATAGAATTATGGAAGTGAGGATGTGGTCTTTTGTGAGTTTAAGAAAGAGATTTATTAAGCTCATTTGGACCATTTCTCTGTTACATGTCTGTTAGACAAATATGCAGAGAGTGCCACAACCGGGCCCTCTATTTTGTATTAAGATAAATTTTAATGCTTTATAGGCTGATCTGCCTGGGTAATGATTTCTACTTGGCATTCAGATAAATCTTTTTCTAATATGATTCCAGCATTTTTGAAGAGTAAATAAAACAATGGACTTGGGAAACTTAAAATAGATAGTTGAAAACTTTAGGTAGTTTGAATTATTTTAAGTTTTGGACTAATTTGAAGATTCAAATTAATGCAGAGAGGGAAGTCAAGACAGAATTTTCCCTAATGTAAGGGACTGCTACAACCCAGTGATGCAGTAAGAGACCAGGTGCAGGCTGATGGGTGTGAAAGTGCCATTTCACATCACAGAAGACCCCAACAAAACTCTAACAAGTTCTGTCCATACGAGTATTTGATAAGCCAGTGACCTTCGTGGCTGGATGGAAGAAAGGGGCAGAACATCTTGTTGGACACACACACAAAAATATCTGCCTGTGAGAAAATACACAGCAACAAATGCTACTCTAAAAATAAAGCACAAGAGAATATAAAAACTGCTCTGACATGCTTAAAGGGCTTTTTCCAAGAGTTGTGTCTCTGAAAGCAGTAACACATAAGACTTTAATACTACCCACCTGTTTAGACATGTGTTATAATAATTTAGCTAGGTTTCCAGTTGCAATTCCCTGTGCAGTCAAATGCCAGCTTTAATTTTGTTAAAAGCAAATGCTAGATTGTACAAGTATAAATGCACCAATGCATAGTGGAAGAATACAGAGAAGTTTCTGAGGGAAGAATTTGTATTCCCTCTGGATTCATTGCTTAGGACTTTAGTTCAACACCTTCCATTAATATTGAATGGTAATTGCCATGTACAGAAATTTTCCACTGCCCTTTAAACTATACCTACTCAGATAGGAATGTGAGCAAGATAAGCAAATTTTAAGAGATGGTTAAACTTAAAGAGCACATTTGTTTTCATCTTAGCCATCTCTCTAGAATTCACATCAGCTAACTAATCTGAATGATTTACGTGGGCAGCAGCACCATGAACATTAATGTACACGTGATATTCATGAAGCAGAGGATACTGCTCCTCGCTTTGCTGACCAGCACTTCCTAATTTTAACAGCATATTTTAGTCATGGATAGGGGATAGGGTGACTAAAAGCACTAGGAACTCTCATAAGAAAAATGTAGGAGAATATGAACTGTTCAGTGCATGAAAAATATACCACTACAGACATCTGCAGTGTACCTCTGCTTGAGAATCAGACAAGCAAGTCTTCTGAAAATGCTGCTCAAGCAGGAGTTTGTATGAAATTCATGTAACACACAGAAAAGTGATTGCAACATTAGCAAAGTTCTTGTCTGTTTCTGTAGCTTTCTGCCACATACACATTAGTAATGGGATTAATGATTTCAGAAGTGCAAGATTTTAGCTTAACTCCATGCAATGTGCATAGTACCATGCTGCATCATGATGCACTCTTTCCTGGCTGTTTCAGACCAGAGAATTACAGAATCATGGAATCATTTAGGCTGGAAAAGGTCTTTAAGATCATTAACCCAGCACAGGCAAGCCAATCACTAAACCATGTCCCCAAGAGCCACATCTACACACCTTTAAATCCCTCCAGGGGTGGTGATTTCCTTGGTCAGTGCTGCTGCCCCAGCAATCAGCCTTTGGAAATTCCCAATCATTTCACCAAAGTAAAAAATTTACAAGGTTGAATCAGTAAATGCGTGAGCTTGTCAATAAATATATTTTGTAAGTATGCATGGAAGAAAGTGTGTGATGATATATAAACCCTGATGTGCTATTTCAGCATTGGTCTTCCACTGTTGCAATTTTAACACTCCTCCCACGGTGTTAAATCCTGGAATGAACATTAACTAAATCCTTTGAATTAACATTAGTGACATGGTTGGACCTTACAAAATACCTGAAGAAATTCTTCCCTGTGAAGGTGGGGAGGCCCTGGCACAGGGTGCCCAGAGAAGCTGAGGCTGCCCCTGGATCCCTGGAAGTGTCCAGGGCCAGGTTGGACAGGGCTTGGAGCAACCTGGGGTAGTGGAAGGTGTCCCTGCCCATGGCAGGGAGTTGGACTAAATAATCTTTAATGTCCATTCCAACACAATCCATTCTGATTCCACAATTCAAAGCATCCAGTAGATGTTGAAACAGATATAAATCCATCATTCTTTGAAGGCTGTGAGAAGAGGGTGACTGTTTTCCTTTAAAGTTTCAGTAAGGAGATGATAAAAGTCTGAGAGTGCTTTGAAAATCTGGATCTGCCTCTCCTTCACATTGTCAATGCTTATATCCCACTCTGCCTTTTCTGTCATGTTGGGACAGTTGTGGGGAGGCTCTCAAATTCTGGGTATTTTCTGTGTGAATGATAGTGATACTTCAGCCTTGTCCCTGCAACAATGCCATGGCTGCACAGGGGCTCGTGGTATGGGGCAGGCTTTGACACAGGGAACAGGGAACAAAGGGGGTCTCTGCTTGCCAGCCCCTCCTCAAAGTACAGCACAGCCCAGGTGATCATGAGAGATCAGCTCCATAGTAACTTATTATAGATGATCTTTACTGAAGTCAAATGAAAAGTCTGATAACGATCTCAGAGACACTCTGAGAGCTCTATAAGCAATGGGGGCAGTCCACTAGATGAGATCTTTAATGCTGATTTCTGGATACACTGTAAAAGCAAAAAAGAAAAGGAGAAGGCGAGCCCAGTTTCAGAAACACAGCTGCAGATACTAATTCTAAAAGATTTTAAGTGATATGTGCTGACACATATTAGAAAGGAGAAGTGAGCCTTAAGAACTGATGAATGACATTATGGCATGGGTGAGCACAAGGCAGCTGCAGTACCTTTGATTTGAATGTCTGCTCTTCTTTGAAAAATACAAGAAAAAAGATGGGGTTTGCTACAGAAAATAGCAGATATCTATGAATATTCTCATTTTTGAAGAAACAAGAAATTCTACTGTTATCAGAGAAAATCTGCTTAAATACCTTCCACAAAGTAAAAATCATAGTTATTAGTACGTCTGGGTCATGCTCTAGGAAAATTCAAGTTTTAGTTTAAAGTATTTATAGGTTGCATACAAAGTTTTCACAGGAAATGAACATTATATTACTAAGTAATCCACTAGCAGTGCTCCTATGAAATACCGTCTGAGAACTTTTACAAAAACATAAATAAAATCACCCCTGAAAGACAGCACAGGCAAATCAAAATCTTACAGAATAATGTGTGGAATAACAAAAATCAAACACAGACTGACCCTTTCGAAATACTCAGCCAAAGCCCAAATGATAAGGAAAGACTACATGAGAGAACAGAAGAGTCCACAGCCAATTCCAGCACTTGACTGTCCTACTTGGCAGAAGAAAGCAATGCCCCGAGGGAGAGATTCTTATCTTCACCAGGATTGAGTGCACAGCTGTTCCAATCCTACTTACTTCAAGTAGTGCAATATGCAAAATTAAGCAGCCCACAGCACATTGCATCAAATATCTGCCCTTTACTATGGTCTCTCAGCACCCCCATTTTGAGTAGCAAGCCCAGGCATTAAGATATTCTGGCCTTTCATGTGATATTCCATAACTTTTAACTTTAGATGATACAACTCAAGGCAGCAGCTACAAACCCAGAAGAGATTTTATAAAGGAGAGTTAACAAATATCAATGTTCTTAATGTGCAAGGCTTTAAAGATGAAAACTGACCCCATAAAATTCTGCTCTCCATTTTCATTCAAGATTTGGGAAAATGAGTTCATTACTTGAAGACAGCCCAGGTGGGACTTGAAGATCTTTCTGCCCAATATATCAAACAAATTTTTGCTGTATAATAAGCTGTGTAATATGTGCAGCTACTTATAACTACACGCAGTTCACATCTTTGAGGCAATATATTTTAATTGATTATTACATGTGAGAGAACATTTTTCTGACTTTAGCCTGGAAATCATCTTTACTTTATAATGGTCACTCTGGCTCCATATTAATGCTTTTTTTTTCCAGGAATACCATGCAGTTTGTCAGAATTTTGACTATGTGGTAAATGAGAGAAAGGATGGGTTTAATTTCACTAGAAGGGAAAATTCATAGTTTAGAAATAAAAAAAAAATCTTAATTAAGAGTT
>WEKY01058421.1:6808-19800 GCA_013390045.1 Picathartes gymnocephalus | reverse complement strand
TATATAGTATATATATAAATACTTATATAGTTAGTATACAAATATTTCATTTTCAAAATTTTTTTCTTCCCTCAGAACAGGAAATTCAGAGTTTGTTTTTTTTTCCTCTGTCAATTCCCTATTCAGAACATCTTCTGTCGAATACAGTCCTAGAGCCATGATAATTCTCAAAACATAACACCTCCTTTGAGGCTTTGGATTCTTTACTGAGAATATTTTTCTTAAAAATTAAAATTTATCCATAATGCAGATATTTTAGTTCCAGTCGTGTTTATCTTCTTTTCTTTTAGTTGAAGAAACAGAGAATAAATGACAGCTGTATTCCCAACTTTGAATCCTGTAGCATACTATTCCAGAGTGTATATTTACCTACATGTGCTGGTTTTGGGTGTGCTAGAGTTGATTTCCTTCACAGTGACTGGTGTGAGCCTGTGTTTTGGATTTGTGCTGAGCACAGGGTTAATAACATAGAAGTGTTTTTGTTATTGCTGAGCCGATCTCACACGGCCTCTTCTGCTGTTCGTGCTGCCAAGCTGGCGGGGAATTTGCAGCTGCATGGGAGGCTGGGAGGAGACACAGCCAGGACAGGTGACCCCCACTGCCCAAAGGGATATTCCAGACCATCTGACATCCTGCTTTGTATATAAAGTGGGGGGAAGAAGCAGGAATGGGGGGAAATTGGGAGAGATGGCATTTGTCTTCCCAAGTCACTGTCACGTCTGATAGAGCCCTGCTGTCCTGGGGATGGCTGAACACCTGTCTGCCCTTCAGAAGCACTGAATTTATTCCTTGTTTTGTTTTCCTTGTATGTATGGCTCTGGTTTGCCCTATTAAGCTGTCTTTAACTCAACCCGTGAGTTTTCTACTTTTATCCTTCCAATTCTCTCCCCAGCCCTGCTGGTGCAGGATTGAGCGAGTGGCTGCCTGGGGTTTGGTGTTGGCTGGGGTTAAACCATGACACTTCATTAGCTGGCTGATTTGTCCACAGTTCTGTGCCGTGCATTTGAAACGCTCATCATGGAATCACCATGCATAACAACAGGGCTCTAGAAACTATTAAAAGGTTTCAAGGAGATGGTTGAAGAACTGAGATGGAAGCTTCTTAGCTGAAAAAATAGAGCAAAAATAAGTCCTGAGACAACAGTTGGAAACAACTGTAATAGAGCATAATTTGCAAATTAACTCTGAAAAAAAGCTTAGATGGATTTAAAAAAAAAATATGTGGAGTGATAAAGCTGTAGCAGAAAAATTGGTCAGATTCTTGTATATGACAACACTCCTTAAAGGTAGTCACTAGTATGTTCTTGCACTATTGTAGTTGTCATTTATGGATGATCAGATAAAACTTGTCCAGTAATTCTCAACAATTAAAAAACACTAGATAAAGAAGGAGAAACTGAAGAAAAATATTACTGACTTACAAGACTAATGTGTTTTGTGCTGTGAATGCTATACATCCTTCATTGTCCTAGGGAAAAGTGGAAAGCAAAAAAATGTATCCAAGATCCTTTTCTCTTTCTTGTAAAATTGTTCCATTTAAAATGTTTATAACTTAGCACAGAGTAATCTCTTTATGGATCAATGTATAGATTAGTACAGCAAAATTTAATTCACCTCATCAGACAAGTTCTACAAACATAATCTTGATTAAAACTGTACTTTTGTGTCCCAGAAAAAAATTTCAATATTTTCTATTTTATTAATTTCATGTAATTCTTACTTTTTATCACTGTCATTATCACTGCAGCTGGCAAATGCAATGGTATAGCTCAAAAGTGTGGTCTAAGGCCACAACATCTTATGTAGAAAATGAGGTTTGATTTTGACATTTTCTTTCTAATTTTGCCTATGACAGGACCTGCTCATGATCACAACTTTTTAAAAGATTATCGAATGCTTGCAGTAAAACTGAGGCATCATGACATTGTCCATTGATTTATGTGTTTTGAGCTCCCATAGCCCAACCTGAAAACATGCATATTAGCGCAAAGGAAAAAAAATATATGAGCTTCTTGAGCTACCACATATTTTGCCTGATTAGCAGTCTCTCTGCACATAGTAAGATCATATAATGTACCCACACATAGCTCAATTCACACCTGTCTACCCAAAAAACCTGTTATTCAGGGTGTGCCTGTCCATTTTTATCTTTAAAATCTTTGCCCTGAATTATGTGAGCCACTGAACTCCATACAAAGCACAATGGGAGAGTTCCAAACTGACACAATTACATTTGGATGCCTATCTGCTCATTTCTATTTCTGTTTATAGTCAAACGATATAGAAAATCAATACAAGCAGTACTGCCTCGAGCAATTTCACGTCAGGATGGATATGCCTACCAGTATCTGCAACACTTTCTCACCTTACTCAAACCACCATCTGAATGTAGAAATCCAAATTTAAATCTTTAAAAATGAATACAATCCTCATATTATAAATTCAGCAGCATCTTAGTTTATATTATTGTATGATGTGGTTAAAATTATACATTTCTCTGTTTACTACACCTCCTCTGCCTAAAGGAGACCAAATCAAGAGTGTTTCACTTCACACAGACCTCTTCAACAAGTCCCATGACATACTGACTTTTCTGGCTCAACCAGGTGTGCTGTACCTCTCAGTATAAGAACTCAGAGATGACTTATGTGTTAGAAATAAAATAGTGTAACTGCTTTCCCTTATCTTTACTGTCTGCGCAGTCTCTGTAGTGATTATCCGCATATTGCTGTCAATCCTTTGCACCGGTGCGAGAGATTTAACAGCAAATGACAGAAAGAGAGGTAAAGAGTAATGATAAGTGGGACACAAAATCACAAACAGGTTTCCTTGCTCTTGCCTGAGTGATTCATGCCTTTGTGTTTGCCTGGCTTTTAGATAAATGTCAGTATGTGATAGAGGCAGGCATTCTCCTTTTCAGCCCTATGAGAACCCTGAAGCACTGACCACTCAGTACAACGGGCCTGACACCTCACCAGAGCAGACCACACGAGACACTTCTCTGTTGAGGTCAGTTAGAATGAGAAGAAAGTTTATCACACTATTCACTATTCACCGGTTCTTCCATATTTCTAGGTCCAACAGGCTCTCAGTCAACAGGGGAGATATGAGTTACCATTAGCTAGGCTACCTTCCTTGTCACGCACAGAGAATTAAAGTCTTATCTGATGACAATGATCTATTGAGCCCTGCCAGTATGACAGATAGTGCAAAGGGTAGGCCTAACTAACACAGAAGTCTAAAATGGAAACAGCTTTTTTTCATTCTTAGGCAAAACGTTTCTATGACTGGCAATACTTACACATGCACAACATTTACTCTGCTAACCCAAATGAATTAATTTTGCTTTTCACTCTAACTAATCTTATAGAGGAAGCTACACTATGAGAAAAAGAGGTTCTAGACTTTGCTTTTTTTATCATTTGTTTATTATCTCAAATAATGACTCTTAACTCCCTGATCAAGAGCTGACAGTCAGAAGGTACATACTTTCAGCTGTTAACTGAGCACATTACCATGGATATTCCAGGGAAAAAAGTACAGTACTCACATCGGGATGATTTTGAATAACCTACTTTTAGAGTAGGATCCCCTAGCCCACCCAGTAACAGAAGCTGGCTGGGAATTACTGCTGAAGATCTGGAAAGAATTAGAAAGAGACACTGAAGATCCTTTTTCAATGAGATATTAATTCAATCCAGGCTATACAAAGGAAGGAAAAAGGACTTTTATGAATCTGCTAAAGCTACTTGCAGATAGAGGACAAAGGAGTAAAATCTCAATCCAGTGAGTCATTGAGCACATTTGATTTCCAATGAGTCACTGAGCATTAGAATACCAAAGAACATTCCCTTATTTTTCCTTATTTCTCTGAGAAAATTGTGGTCTGCCAAAAGACACCTATTTTAAAATAGCAATAAAATATCTTGAATGTCTTCACTAGAGTTTCTGATGTATGTTGCAGTATGACTTTGCAAAAATCTCTACTAGGAGATTTTATTACCAGTAGTAAACTCAGATTTTATCAGGTGCCCATAACCACACTTCCTTGTGCAGTCATTGGATGTGTCAATGCCTTCCCTGTCTCTTCCTTTCTGAAATGCATCAATACTAGCTACACATTTGGACCAAAATGTATTTGAGACAAAGTACAAAATAAATTGAGAAAGCAACAACTCATTTGAAAAACTGTTGAAAAAGACAGCTTGAAGTCAGCTCCTGAACTTTGAAGATATTTTCATAACAACTTCCACATAAAGTGGAAAGTATTTCTAGAAAGATGATGCATAAACTAAATTGCTTTAAAGTATCATGTGTCTTTAGTTTGAAGCAATGAGCTTTATTTCTACTTTCAGCCCCACCATTAGGGACAAAACTAGAAAGAGGTCACAGTGAGATCCCAAAATTTGCACAAAAGGTATTAGAAGGAAGAGAAGCTATACTTCGTCACTTAAAAACATTACTTGACCATTATCCTTATTTCCTCCTCCTGACATTACTTGTTCATGCTTTCATGCTCCCGTTCACTGGTTGTTACCTTCACAGTATGATGTTTCTAAACCTGTCCTGGATCAAAGGCGAAGGACAAGTTCAGAACACAGAGGCAAGGTCCAGCACCAATGTGAAACACTATCATATTTAATATATTTTTTGTGAATCATTAAAGTGATTTCCCATAAAGTCACAAATGATATTAAAAACTTGCTTTTAACCTACAGTGTCCTTCAAGGATACAGCTCATCTCATTTAGTTGAATTTTTATTCCCCTCAAATTACACTTCAGCCTCTGAGTCTCTGTGAAACGAGTTGCCAAAATGATTGTATACGTATTTTGATTTTTATAACTGAGAATTTTATAACTGGTGACTACCAATGGCATATTCAAATTTACCAGTTGCCCATTTAGCTGATGCGGTAGCAGATGTGTACCTCATATATTGGCTTTGTCATACAAAGCCATCTAGCCCCAGCCTAGAGACTTCATGTCTTTATGAGGCCTTTATTAATTATTCTCTTAAGGATCTTGAATCCACAGTTTAAGGTCTCTAAAGAAGTACCTTCTTCTCTACTTCTCTGACTTTATCAAAGCTAAAATTAACTCAATCCTCTTTCTGTTGTTTTAGCTAATCTTCCTTAATGTCTCAAAAAAATTCTTTTTTGAACTGCACCTGTTTCAGGAGGATATGAACATTATTTTATTCTCAGGACCTGAGGTATGAACACAGATTTAGTATCTTAGAATACTATATTTAAATAAAACCTCACAATAGGTAGGAGTTTGTTTAAAAACAGCCCCAAGACTAAGTAGATTTCTTTGTAATGCCTTAAATTTCCACATTTATTAACAATGTCTTGTGGTGGGCCCAGATTCAGTAAAAGAGACCTGTAATGAGATCCCTAATACTGTTTAAAAAAAAACCACATTAGAACCAGGGAGAGAAAATATATACTATTTTTGATATTATTTTAATGTATTGGCTTTAAAACAGGATTATTTAATGAATAGTAGACATCCCTTTGTTTATGACAATGAAATATGCCAGGACTATATCTATGCAGTGTCAACAACTTAAAACACACAATCCATTCCTAATCTAGATGCAGACATGCATTTTCCTTACCAGTTCCAGTCTTTGCATCTACCACAGACCAATTTTTCAGAGAAAGTCTAAGTAGTTTCCTATGTTAATTCTCTGGTCCCTCTCCAGTCGTACATTTACTACATGCAGAGCATTAGAAGTCAAGTCAAGTTCTTGCTATCAATCATTGGACATATGTGTACCTAGGGTCTCAACATTAGATTATTATCTGGGTTTCACCCTTAGTTACTATTGAAAAAGTTTTGGTTTTTTTATTTCAAAGGAGGTGTTACGAAAACCACAAATGGAAAAACAAGAAAGTTGGCAAAAATATAGCAATATTATGAAACTCATTAACAGAAAGAATCTAATTAAAACAATGGAGAGCTTTTCATCACCAGCAAACTAACCATTTCCTTAACACGTAGTGGGTGAGAGGTTGTAACATCCCACAGATGATCTAGAGGATCATTTTTTTCCAATATGAGAAACAAAATCACTTGGAGCATTCATCATTTTCAAGACACACTAGGAATCCAGGCAGCACAGAAAAGTGCTGTACTGTGCCCTGGTAGACAAAAGAAAATAATTAACTTCGATTCTGTTCAGTTCAAACAGCCCATTTTAGGAGTTTGCCTTTTTTGTTTAGGATGAATTAAATATAAAAACACCATAAAGTTTCCAGTCTTTAAAATTTGTATTCAGACATTAGCTCAAGGTGGAGTTTTTTCATCTTATCACTTATCATGGTCATCTGCAACACAGTATAGCTTAACTGATTGCCATGATGTTGAGGATGGGGTGGTTCTGCTCACTCTTTGGATGATAATCTGCTGCACTTCACTGTAAATTCTTTCAGTATGAGATGCTTTAGTTGTAAAATGCAAGTAGAGTTGGGAGGACGATGAGGTCACAAATAATCTGGCCAAAGGGCAGGTCATTAAAAACTTATACAAGGATTTGTTTAATACACTACATTTTGGCTAAATGAAAGTTACCAACTAACATTTAAAGGCCTCTCCTATGTATAACTGAACCAGCTCTATCTTTTTGAGAAACAACACGGAAGAACCTTACATTTCACTTATTGTTCATATACATTTACCCTATTCTGGTACAAGTATTTTATATTCTTGTTGACCATTCAGACTGACAGAGAAGAGGGGTTGCACTTCATTTTTAAAAGAAAAGATGCTTAGGAGGGTATAGGATACCTTAGGTGAGGTCTAACACTGCCTACACAATCATGTAGGCTTTGGGAGCATAAATAGTACCATCACCCTTCAATGCATGTATTTAGAACTACTGCACCACACTGGACAAAAATAACAGATCCAGTTCCTGCATTGTTCACTGTGGACACACAGTTCATGTCTTAGTCATGACATCTTTTAGGGGCAACTTGATTTCCAACCAGGACAGCACCAAACTAGCCGATCTTCTTTGAAGGATCTATAGAGCAGATGACATGTCCATTATCCTCAGAAAATCACATTGTTTCATCTTAAATTGTACTTGGTATTGAAAGAAACTGCTCAATTATTAGCAGTATAACTTTAAGACTTTGAGCCACAGATTGGAAATTTTGATAATGGAATATAATGGGGTAAGGATGAAAATCTTGCAGTGAAGTGTATCTGTATAAGACCCAACTTGATGCACAACATTTCATACTGTACATTTCAACACATTGCCTTTTAGCCACTAGAACAGAAACACTGTATTAAAAAACTTTTTATATGTTGGGGTTTTCTTCCTGTGTAAAATTCAAATGACAAGCACCAGGCAGAGAGAAGGCCATTTTCTAGTGAGCAGGTAGTCACATATAAAGTCCTAATGAAAGAAGAGGTGGAATTTCTTTCTGAAAGCTGAGAAACTGCTAATTGCAATAGTAAAAGAAGAAAAAAATAAATAAAATAAAGAATTTGTTGTTCATTTCCCAGCCAGACACGGTATAATGGAAGGAGCCTGCAGAGTGTACACATGAATGGCTTTTTTTCTTATTTTAATGAACAAGAAAAGTTGCTGTTCATGTTTGTTGGTTTTTAGAGTGAAGTCAAACTTTCTGACACTTTAATTTTCCCCATGCATGTTGTTTCCCTGCTGTGAGAAGGGACCTGAAGCAAAGCACAGGTGATGTAATGACTTAGCAGTGCTTCAAAAGAGCACTATACTTGTGTGAAAAAATATTATTTCTATTTTTTTCCTATTGTCTCTACTCATTTTTTTCCAACTTGTTATTGTTTAGCAACATCAGGATCTGAAACAGCATGATGGTCCAGAGCAGTAACTGATAAAATTTCTTACTGTATTTTGAGTAGGTGAAATAACATTTGACAATATTGAGAAAACTGTGAGTTATAATAGGATCATTTTAATAAATGAATTAATTCAGCCAAATATTTACATGTATTCGTCTTTCCTTGCACTACCACAAATGTCCTCAAAGATCACAACAGAAGTCAGAGAGTAGGAGGAGTAAGAGAACTGTCCAAAAGTACAGTAGGAGAGCCCAGAAGTACTTGCTTGATTATTTTTTAAAGAAAAGTAGAAAATAGAAAATTTGCCTGCCTTCATTTTTGAGTTTTACTTCCTCCAGGTCTGTATGAGGCAAGGGCTGCAATTCACAGTCAGCAGTCCTTCTCACATATTAGATTCACTGGTCAAGAACCATAAAATCATCTCCAGCCATTTAAGTTCCTCAAGGCAACAACAAAATTATGGCATTTATAGTGTTTTACCTCTTTCTCATTATATATGGTATAAATTTAGATACTGTTTCGGTAGCATTACACTACTTCTCTATCAATTTTTTGGCTGAAAAAGAAATAGGTTATTCACCCAGAACATATTGTATATTTTTTCTTTTCTTTTTTTTTTTCCCTATTTTATAGATATGGCTTAAACAAAACAAAGATACAAGGATTAAAAATATAGCAAAGGAAACTATATATTCTGGATTCTGTTTGCAACATACAGCATGCTAGAAACCACGAGAAGTTCTGGAGTTAAAAACAAGGTCAGTGAAATTAAATATAGTCGATTTTACATCCTTTTCCAGCAGAGGAAGCACACATAATCAGCTGTCATCATCATTAAACCCATCTTGTTATCTCGTCTGGTCTTCAAAAGTAACATTCAAAAATGTTTCACCTCTTGCAACACTTTCCATCTTTAATCACTGTTGGCCTTCACAGAAGCAACATCCTCTGCCCATCCCACCATGTGTGTAAATTTAGGCCTGAAACTTCAGCTCAATCACTTAGGCACCAGAAAGCCACCACCAATCACATCACTTAAAGTAGGACTGGTCTCCTTACTTATTGCATTCAGGATGTTTCACGTATGTCCCATCATCAACACTTGCTTCCAAATCAGCAGCTTGAACATAAAATTAGTATTGAAATATTTTTGCTTACCTTTATGTCAAATAATTCTTTCCATCTTATAGTGAGGAATATAAGGTAACATAGACATAATAAATATCAGGTGGATGGAGTCACTTACAGTAAAGAAGTATTCTTCCTCAGTGTTTGCTCTGAGAACAAAGGACTCACTTGCGTCCACGAGGTTTCTGCGGACCAAAACCAGTACAACACAGGGGCACTGCACACTTTGGGCAGATAGCATTGAGGAGCAGAAAATCCTCAACAAACATAAGTGTAAATACACATCACAGAAATTCTGTACTGATACATAGGTTGTAAGTGCATCTGTGCAGCAGTCCAGACCTGCTCCTTGCTTTCCTTGTGTGCCTCTAGGACAGAGCTGCAACAGGAAGAGCACAGCTCTGACCTGCCACTGCATCTTCCCCAAATATATTGGAATCATCCATCCCAAATACTCCTTACAAATAGTCTGGAAGCACCTTTAACTAATGCCTGGCCTGGAGGCAGCCCTGTGTCTGTTTTGTGATAGCATTTCTTCTGTAAAGGCACAAAAAGGCTCAAGCCCTTGAGGTTTAAATGCGAAGTAGGTTACTTACTCTCAGGGCACCTCTTCTGATACAGAAGAAAGTAATCTTGTCCTTTGCTACATGAGAAAAGCATTTTATTCCCATACAAACTTGTTCTGCAAATGAACCCTCTGCTTGAATCTAAGCCAATGAAGAAAAGGAACCTTTCTCTTTACATGAAAATTTCTGTGAGAAACCAAATACACGCTAAAAATATCTTGCTGCTTGCATACCCAAAGCTTCATCAGCTCATCTCCAAGCCTCCAGGCACCCTTAATCTCAATTAAAAAACAAAATTGTTAATTCAGCTCCAACAAGTCCTAGAGAGTGCCTGCATGCTGTAACTACTGTAAAAAAATTCTTTTATTGTCCACTCTCTCACTACTCATCACTCTCATAACTGTCCTATCTCTGCAAAGTCTGAAAGGAGTTAGTATGTGTTCCAAGGGCTCTTGAAGGAGAGTGAATCCTGTGCTGAAATTTCACATGAAAAGTACCATGAGACACACCTCTGCTTCAGTTTAGAGTCGTTTATGGTCTTTTTCTTTGGTTTTCTAGGATCATCAGGGAATTTTTTGCCCTTTAATCAGCATCATGCATATTTTTATTTTCCCGTATGCAGAATATTTTGCACAATAAATTTCTGAACAACTGTGCTATGGCCAAGATCTAGGGAAACGTGTTGCACATTTTACGATCTGAAGTTATAGAGATAACATTTGTGAATAAGGCAGAACTTACAGACTGACATTTTCTTCCGTTTTATTGAAAATATGTGCAACAGGAAATTTTTAAATTAATTAACTTAAGGGATATTGCAAACTAGGAAGTTTATCTTTTCTCATCATCAAAAAAGATATCATCAGATATCTTTTTTGAAGACAACACCTTAAGATATTTTTACAGTTCCATATAAGATTCTATTTTTAGATTAAACTGTCTGTTCCTCCTAGTCATGTTTGGTGTTATCTATCACTATATTCATGGTTTCTCTCAATTTCTGTTTCCAATCATCAATTCTATTTTAGTCATGGTACTTCATACAAGATTAAAAAAAAACCAAACAACAACAACAACAACAACAAAAACCAAACAACCCACAAAAAATTACTTGGTTCAAACAAGTCACAAGTCTAAAAGAACTTTGGATTCTACCTTAAAAACTTTAAAACTAGATGTGAGAACACCAAATATCATCAATGGGAAAAAAAATTAATAAACACACAGAAGTACATAAGTAAACCTATATAGGGTGGTTAGAAAATTGTAAAAAACTCCCTTGTATTACACTAGTTTCAGTAAATCTTCTTTGCTCAGGTTCTTTTTCATTTGCTCAGCTGTGTTTCAATAAAAATTTTCATATGATAACAACGTAAAAAAATTCTTCACATATGCAAAAATTCCTAGCTAAGCGAGGAAAGCACTGATGATGTTATAGTAACATTTGTAAGTCTAGCTCTCAACAACTACAAATATATCAGGAAAGTCTGACAACAGGAAGCTGAATAATAAAGAGTCAGAGAATTTAAAAGGTGTAACAACTGCTGTGGCAATTTCCACATGCGTTTCTTTAACCTTTTTGTAATTGTTCATCTGCATTGTACAACAGTAATTAGGGATAAGCCATATCCCTCTAGTCTCTGTTGGAAAATGGATTCCACCATTCCTCTAGCATTGCTGGGACACTTCAGTACCTGGATCCCTTCCATGTTTTCTAGAAACTGTTGTGAAGATGGAACAAAAAGTTGTACAGACTAAAACATGGTAAAGAGCTCACATACTTGCCTTTTGAATTTGGCTCTGTGTGTGTATGTAAGTGTGTGGGTGTGTATGAGTACGTATATACAAAGAGCTATATAATATATAGTACTACATATAGTATATAACTTTATTCATTTGTACAATATATAATTTTAGATACATTATGTATGGTTTACCTCCTTGCCATGACAGTGAGAGCTGTCAACATGAAACCACATGCAGTTTGACTTTGATAGGGACCATGAAATGGTACATAAAAGGGCAGAGCCTAGCAAAAGTCAGGTTATCTTGGCATTTCTCTAGCATTTTCACTTTGGTAATGGTCTTTGATGATTCAGTATCCACAGGGATATTATGACTTTCTCATCCTTGATATTTTGTTTAATTGTAAGTAATAAGCTGCACCGTCTCAACAGTCAAATAAACACATTTCTTGGCCAGCAGTATCTAACATCAAAATACACATTTTGCAGCAAGCATTACCAGGCTGCAGTTGAACTAAGTAACTCATTTCTTCATTGTCTTTTTTTAAAGAAGTCATGTTAGATCATTTTAAGTATATAAGGCTTTTGTGGTTTCTTTAAATATATTCTTACTCTATACTAAATTTTTCAGACTAAGTTCTTACAAAAACGTATTGATGACAAAAACTAGTCTGTAATTTTGATATATTAAAGCATACCTCAAACATATCAAAAGGTTCTAATAAGCCAGATATTAATGGATGAGATTGAAGCAGACAGAGTAAAATAGCTGCAATAATAAAAACTTTTAAGTCTCTCTTGATTAAACAATGAGAGAAAATGAAAATGTCTAACATCTCTATACAAAACCTACTTTAAAAAAGATTGATTTTTTTTAACTGTGGGAGCTTCTTTTATAGGACATATGGGCTTGCAAAAATCTCTCTCTTGAATCCTGTTCCCTGTCATCCCAGATACCTACTGCACCTAGTCCCTTTCATAAATACATCAAGTTGAAAATTTCAGTGTCACTGTATAAACGCCACAAACCACTTTTTAGAATTGCTTCATCTTGTAAATTTCAGGAATAAATAAATGGACATGCCACAATTAATTATGAGTTAAAGAGCTTTCTTTACCAACCACCACCTGCTGGGAAAGTAGCACAGCAAGCTATAGGGAATCCAGGAGACTCCTGAAGTTCATCGAGGATAACATCTTCAGCCAAGTAATAGGCAACCCAAGCAGAGCGGATGTGGTACTGGATCTGATAGTGACCAGCATGAGTGGGTTGGGCAGAGGTGCATGATTGGAGACAGCCTGGGCTGCAGTCATAATGCACCAGCAGAATTCACAGTTGTTGGGGGTTAGGTTTTTTTCCCTTTTCTTTCCTTTAACATATAGAATTTTTTCCCATTAAGTTGCTAAGGAGCTCTAACAACTGGATACTTAAGAAGAACAAAAGAAGTGGCCAAACCCCGGGGAGAAGGGCATCTTTGTTTTATTGTTCTCCTGCCTGGGAATATCTCTCAGGAGGGGGGAGACATCTCGAGAATTGGGGCTGGTAAAAGGCAGGGCTGGAGCAGCTGCGGGCTCTCTCTCGCTCTCGGCTTCAGGGACACACAGTGGGAGGTGCTGGTTGAGGGAGATAAATCGTCCAGGCTGCCACTGGACCCCCACCCATAGCTGTTTTCTTCTGCCGTGGGTGAGCCCCTGCTCTGAACTGGGACCTAT
>WEKY01058420.1:319155-351630 GCA_013390045.1 Picathartes gymnocephalus | reverse complement strand
TGGATATATTTTCCTAACACAGGCCTATCTTCTTTTCATCCTCCTTTTCCCAAAACCCTGAATCCTAGAACAGTAAAATTAAGCTTTGTCAAAGTCACTGAAGCATTGAGCAGTTCCTGAGTTATAACCTCTCTGTGCATTTCCCATTTTCCATGCTCCAGTGTCTGAGGTAAAAGCTTCCTTTCTCAAAGAAGGAAGGTTCTATCAAATACAATTCCAGGCCCAGAGGGGTAAGAGTGAATACACATTCAAAACTTATATTCTTAAATGTAATGAATTTTAAAGACAATCTTGTGTTTTGAGACCTGATGCATGCTTTTTTATCATTTGGAGCTGGCAAAAGAGTAAGTGTCTGGGGAAGTTTTAAATCCTGTTTACATTATGAACAGAGTACGTTGCTCCCATTCCCCACTCCAGCTATAGTGGGTTTTTAAAAAGTACCTATCAGAAACATCAGCTTCCCTCCTCTGGGGGTAGCAAGATCTTCTCTAAAATGATCCTGTTTTCCCTCTAGAAAATTCAGCTTCACAGGTGGAATCAGGCCCTGACAGAAGGGCACACTGACGTGGAGGAACAGCAAGAGGGATAAACAGCTCCGAGCTGCCCTTACTCATGCAGGGATACAGGTGCTCAAGTGCGAGACACTTGGGCAATGCACTGGGAGAGGAAGCTGGCTCTCTGCCTGAGCATAGCAGCAGCTGAGATATTAATTCCATGCTGCTATGAGCGCTGAGTTCCCTCAAAATGAAACTAAGGCAGTTGTAAAGAGAAGTGGAGACCCAGGGTTAACTGTGATATCCTGCAGGAGAAGATAATATTGAAGCGTTGTCAAGCGCTTTCACACGCCCCGGTCATTTCATCTTTGTGCCCAACACAATGGCTGGGAAGGGAGCACAGCACCCAAGGCTCAGAAGGGAGAGCAGGTAGGGACAGAAGTCGCTAAAGGGCTTGGAAGGTCAGAGAAGAGAAGGAAAAACATTTCCATGTTTCTCACAGAAACCTGAGCAATAATCCTGGAATACGGACACAGCTGCAGCCAGCAAAAAAAGATGCAAAACCAACAACAAAATCCTCCTGGGTTTAGGAAACAATGAGAAGCTAGACTAAAAACCAGACACATTTCAGAATAAATTCAGTGTTTCAAAAGCAATGATGTGAAAGGCACATGAGCCACAGTAATAAAATGTGATATGAGCTGTTACCGTAAACAGGGAGGAATAATTGACAGGGAACTAAAACAGATCCTCACCGCATGCATAGCCCAGGGCTCTGCAAACCTATGGCTGAATGAGAGGAAGAGAAGTGGTGTGGGGAGAAATCAGAGAGAGACTGACAAATCATGGGCAAAAAATAAATAAACCACACAATAGCCCGTGATCCCTGAGCCTGAAAATTCACCTGGAATGTGTCTTGTGGTGGATCAGCAGAAAGAATAGCAGGCAGGTACAAATAACAGACTCAGTCTTACTCCAAACTAGAAACATTGGTATTTTTATATATAAAAATAATTTAATGAAAACAAAATGTCTTTGGGGATGAAGAAGAGAGTCAGCGTTTGTGAACTGCTTGGCCAGTTTGTTTCATCCTCTGGGCATGTTTGCTATCAAAAACCTGTAGCTTAGGAGGAAGTGGCCAGTTTGGATGTGGAGGGGAGAAAAGCCATGGCTGGGATCTGAAACACAGCACCACAGACAAAAGCTCTTTGGAAAACAATCTGGTGTGATGATGGAGTAGCCAAAGATGCAGGATAAACAGCACAGAGTGCAGAAAGCTGCAGCTGAGCAAAGGCTTTCCAGAATATCTGGCAGGCTATCACATTCTTCTGACACATACCATAGACACATGAAAGTATGTGCACAGACACAAATGTATGCATGCTATGCATGTTTGTGTATGTTTATGGACTTCAAAAGCACCTGAGAATAACTATGGGTGGTGTTTGTTCCAACAGAGGATGTTGCTATTTCACAGTTCAACAGAGTGGTGCTGCCCAGCCTCTTTTATGGAAACCATATCCCAGAAATGCTCCGTGAGTAAAGTAATACAGGCACTGCTTTAAATAGTAAATAGTAGTGTACAAATGAAGGATGTTGAGAGACTGCAGGAAAGGAACACCAGTGATATTTTCAGCTGATATTGGAAAAAGATGGAGGGGCAGATGAGCACTTGTGACTGACCATTGGACAAGAAGGCCCATGAAGGAACTGGCTGATGCTAGGTGAGAGGAAAAACCTTCTAGTGGGAAGAGTGATCATTGCTTTGTACCCCACAGCATGTGGGGAGTTAGCTACAACAAGGGGCCATAGTCATGCTTCCTGGGGTGCCTACCGGTGGCTAGCAGCAATCCCTGCTCACAGGCAGCAAAAATCTCAGAGGTTTTACCACTGCCACTGCTACAGACACAGACAAATGCACACAGATGGGTGGAGAGGTATCACTTAGTCCCATTCCATTCTTATTTGTGATGTTTTCTCCCTCTTTTGCCGTTACAATGCCCATGCCTGTCCCACAGAGGGGACTTGAAACCATTTCCCTGCACCTTGCAAACACAGTTTACACCTTAATTGGGATGTAGATTTTTCAGTGCTGCCTCTGAATAACTAAAATGTTTTTCCATATGTGTGAAGAGAAGTGTGTCAGCCTTTGATCATCAGTAACCACCCCCTACCTAAAATATAACTGGCTACGGCAATATCATTTCCTTGTATCTTGTGAGTATTAGGAAAGACGGGCAGATAAAGAACAAGAATTGAAATGAAACTCTGATGATGGATACAAACTCCTGCCATTACAGCAAATTCATGCCATGTTATAAGCCAACTGAAAATGTCTGGGCATGCTGTCTTCAGTCATTTGCCCTCTCTGCCTGCTCAGAAAACCAGAATAAAGGAAAGCACAAAAAAGCCAGTGATGTCCAGAGGAAAAAAAGTAGCGAAAAAAAGTAGCAAAAAGAAGACCTCCTGCCTCACTGAACCTTGGGATTTGACACTGTTCTCGGTTTTCCAAAGAGCTCAATGAGAGACAACAGCATCACCTCAAAGAGTGCTTAGAGTTTTGTAGACTCAATCTTGTTTTGCCAGATGTTTTGACTTGTTTTGCTGAGATCTTTAGGACAGGTAGGTAGATCTCTCCTACATGCTGTCTATCTCTCACTTTGAACGCCTTAGTTTTGTGGACATTGTAGAGAAAACTGCAGTCATGGTACATCTAAGCCAGTCTGCTTCATATTGTGGGAAACTGCTCTGTGAGTCTGTTCAGAGCCCTGACATAGATGAAAAAGGCTCCATAGACTTCCTGAGGCTTTGGATCAGATTCTGCAGAATATGCTTAACACTGATTTTGTGTTAAGCTATCACTTCTGTATGCTGAGATTCAGCATTTTCAGAAAGGGTCAGCTATACAAACTCATGGCATTTATATTTTCTTCCAATGACATGAAGATGCTGTGTAGTACATTGCATTTTGTTCAAGGTACCTGTTAAAGGGAGGGGAAAAAAGAGAATAAGCAAAATTGTCCTTCCGATGTCATTATGAGCCATGGTGTGATTAGGAACAAAAGTGCCATTACTTTGACAGCAGATATAGAGTCTGGCACCCTCACAAAGTGGATGACTGCCTGTGATGGCTTGAAAGGAAAAAAAGCTTTCCCTGTTAAGCAACTTCTTTGTAAGTAAAAGATGTGCCAATATCCATCTCCATTATTCCCCTGCATAGTGCACTGTGAGCACCTGGAGGTGTCTCAGACTCAGCATTTCAGTTTGGATTACCTGAGTGCTTTTGATGAGACTTTCCTGGTTGTGCCCCATCTCCTGTTTTATCTTGCAGAGTGGAGCAGCCTTAAAGTACACAAGCAGATTCTTTTGATGTGAAAGGGAAGCCAAAGACATGCCCCAGAAACAGTCCTAACATACTGCAGCTGCTAATGGTAACTCAGTCCACAGGTCCAAACCAGAGTCAGTCTGAAACAGACTCCCCACCCCAAACTGTTTCACTGCACAGCTCTGCTCTGATGCACCTTCACCTCTTGCTTAAGAAAACGTGCCTGAGATACCACTAGCACAACTACTCCAAGTTAGCCCTTTGTTAATCTTTTTGTTTTAAAAGCAGAGATCTGCTTATCCACTGAGCACCAACCATGCAGCGCAGCAAGGTCCCACATGACATTGATGTCTCTGCCAGGGCAAAGATGATCTTCCTACCAGGAAAGCATTTGTTCTCATTTGGGAGTCCTATGGGTATTGCTGGTCAGCCAAGTCTGTCTTAGTTAATTAATCCTTGACCCATCATTTTGTGCTTTTCAGGTTGTCCCAGTAGTGTTTTTCTTACTGAGATCTGATGCTTAGGGAGGTGGTTATGCAGCATCCTCCCTTCCCAAGGTAACTTCAGAGCCATTGCAGTGCCAGAAGTAATGTGATATGACCTCAAATATCTAGCTGAGTGATTCCTGTGCAACAGGGGATAATGAAATTCAAGTGTCTGTGCAAGCAGCTGCCTGAAAACAGCCCAGGCGGCTGTTTAGAAACACTGCACGCAGGCAACAATCAGATGATTGCTCTTGCAAGGGGTGTCACAGATGGGTGTTGTTATCTCTGCTCTGGGTTTGGTGGCTGCCCTGCACACCCCCAAGAAATGGGAGAGACAAAGCCTGATGCAGTGACAGGCACTCTGAAACACTGCCATCCGAAATGGCAAGGGACAGGGAGTTGCCCTGAGTCAGACTTGGTGGCCACCAGCACTCACTGCGGCTGCCTGCACACAGTTTGTCTGGGAAAATAGGTTTCAAAAAGGTATAAATCCACTACTTGCCTAATGAGCTGGACTAATAATCAGCTGTTCCCTGTTCAAAGTCGTTTCTTCTTCCTACCTGGAACTTGTGTATCATCGTTCTTAGCTGCACTATTTTACAAATCTAGCTTAGCTAGATGACAGATCTATCTACTGCCAGAAACTGCTGCCCTTGTGAGTATTTATAGATCACAACCAAAGTCAGTTCTTGATCTTCTCTGGACCGAACTTGTAGTTGTCATGAAAACTACTGACTGAGCTTCTTTTTGACAATTACTTGGACATCTATGAGCCAGTATTTAATTTCATCAGTGCAGTACTGGCTACACTGATACTTTAATTGTCTTTTTTTAATGAGAAGGACACATGCAACCTTCAAATAGACATCTCTTATTTCCAGCAATCTATAAAGATAACTTTAATCAGATAAATAAAAAAAAATCTCATTTTTATAAGAGGTTTCATTGATTGCTTTTAAGAAAATAGGTTTCAGCATTTGCTGGCGTTGAGTATGCTCCCATTCATTAATGCTGTATTCACCTCCCATATGTGCTTAGCACTAATTTTGCCTGGGACTAGTGACAGACTGATTGGACTTGGGAAATCCAGGTATGGACTCACAGTTTGAAAGGGCTGGCATGCTGCTGGCTGGCACATGATCAGCATGACACCAGTACCAGCTGCACAGGTGCCCAGTCTGCCTGCAGGGAGACCAGACAGGTTTGCAACCAGATCTTCTGCACATGCAGGGAAACACTGCCCAGTATGTAATGCCCCCATTTCTGAGGACAACCCTGGATGATGCTGTTTAACCAACAGTCACTGGCCCCTTGTAGCTTCCCCTGTCTTTCAGTATGTTCTACAAATACTGTCAGTGGTTCAGGAAGCTCCTCAGACACTTCTTTCAATATTCTTGGTCACAATTTTCTGGTACTACTTCTGTACATTGCTGTGATGGCTGCTTACATCCTGCATTGCTACTAAATAGAAAGAATTTCTTCCTTCCTGTGAAATAAGCATGTCCCATTTCTTTCCAAATACACAACATAAATATTAAATGAATATTTCTTCTTTTTGTGTTATCACAATTGGCAATTCTGCCACCTTTAACACTGGATCTATAGGGACTAACAAAGGGAAGAGGTGTTACTGTACTTGATAAAGTAGCATTTTTGTCAGACAGAGAATGGGTGTGAAATGCCGACAAAAAAGTTTAAGTATGAAATCACAAGGAAGTTATAACCAACCAAAATGCCAGGTTCTAAAATGCTTTCCACATTCTCCTCCATCCCTTGGGATCTGGAGACAAAAAGAACTACTTTAACACTACTATTTCTATGAAGAGGATTGTTTGGTATGGCAACACAGACAGCATGAGGATTTGATGGTCCAAGAGGTCCCTATGAATCCTATCCTCCCATATGATTACAAGGATTTTGTTAGGTCTCAGTATACTTAAATAAAGCCTTCTTGCCCTTAATCTTTAAACCCAGAATGTTTTCATTAATGTTTTTATCTTCTTCCATCAGCTGTCTCTTTCCTAGCTGGTGACTTGTTTGCACAGCCACCAGACTTTCTGTTATTCTCATTTGTTACATATAATAAGGTCTGCAATAATCATTGTTGCTTGTCACTTTCACTTCTTGTCTTCACTACGATGGATTTGAGACCAGAAAGCCTCTCACAGAATGACAGGTTGTGGGTTTGGGAGGAATCTAATTCTTTTTTTCAAGCACAATGTTCTTATTTCTATGCTAAAATTTTTCCTTGCAACAATTATTTGACTGTAGTTGACCTCTAGAAATTGTCCTTGGAAAGAACCAGACAGACTCCTGCAGGCTCAGAAGAGGTCTGTCTGCACCCAGAGGAATGTCAGGTGCTTCCACAGAGGGAACCAGCTCTCTGAGGGACTTGTTTTAACCCATCCTGCAAGAAAATATATCCATCATTCCCTGCAAGTGTAAGATTGTTTCCACAGTGCTGGTTCCAAACCTGTGGCATTCAGCTCCTTTGTTGGGAGTTCATTGTTCAGCCAAGCCGCAGCTACTGGGCTGCCAGGTCCAGCAGCCCTGAGGAGCTGGGGACCCAACAGCCACTCCCAAGCCTGGAAGTGCCAGTGGAGGGCTGGGAGGTGAGGCAGGGTACACAGATGGGTCATTTCTCACTGCGGGACAGCATCCAGGGATGTCAGCAGTTCTGTGCAGAGCAGCACAGGACTCTCTGGGGGGCTGATACGTGGCTTGCAGGGTGAGGAAGCCTGGGAGCCTGGGCACCCCTGATGAAGAGTAGACAGGCTGTAATTGAACCCCTTTCAGTTTATACCCTGCTGGCAGCTAAGCTTCAGGAGTACCAGAAAAAAAACCCCTGTGCACTGAAGAAACACAACAGAAACACAAGAGGCATTTTCCATACATGACCTCCGGTGAATTGCCTCTTTATGTTCGAACTTCAACTCTTCATTAGCAGCGGGGTCGTTGGCTGCTCGTCCCTCCAAAAAACCACAGAGGCAGCACTAAGTGCTGGAGTGAAAGAGGAGTAAGCACTTTTCAATTAGCCACGAACTTTATGAGACGTGAGACTGCGGCAGCAGTGCGGAAGATGCCGGGTATCCCTGGGCTGGGCTGCAGCGGGCAGTGCAGCCCAAGGGCAGTGACAGGCACGGGGGACTCAGCCTCTCCACTTGTTCGTCAAGCCTGCTGCTCATTTACAGCCACAAATGTCACGTTTGGCTGCAGTGGCATAAATAACAGGTGATATTTTAACGATATTGGCAGTACTGTGCGGGGCATCTTCTAACATTGAGGAGTTATGTGAGGCCAATGCGAGTTTTGTGGGGTTCATTTATTCTCTTATTTGCTCCCAAAAACAAATGTTAAATTAAAAAGCACTCATATGCATTGCAAATAGCTTCTCAGGAGGATTTTTGATGTTGTAAAATGGCAGAGCTATAACTCTGACTGAGTGAATACTGGAGGATGAGAGATGGCTATGAAGAGAAGCATCCTCCATGCACATGTTGTGAGCAATGGGATGGAAATTGCTCCTGATAATTCAGTCTTCTGGATATGGCAACTTGGCTTTAACAACAGATTTTGCTGTAAAAACACATTCTCTATTCTGACATCTGCCTCTCAGTGTCCTGGGCCTTTCAGATACCTGGAACAGTCCATTAGAGTAAAATGGAATATGTATACATGCATAATACAGCAAAATCTTCTCTTGCTGCCAGCTCTTTGATTATTTCTAAATGACACAATAATTAAGCTGAGTGATTTATCACAGAAACACATGGGAAGTCACAGCCTGATTAATAGAGGGAAAAAAACCCCATCAACTCACAAACATAAATAATAAAAGTACTGAAAGTCTGCACTTTCATCCAAATCGCCTTGAGAATTTCAAGCCATTTAACAATATTTTACAAGCTGTTTCAAGCCACACAAAGACTTAACCCTGCTGCCTGCCAGCAGCAGCATGGTGGCAGGGAGGGAGCACTCCACTATCCCTCATTTTCCTCTGGCACTTCTTTCTGCCTCCAAGTTGAAGTGCTCAGCTGATGCTCCTTAAAACCCCCTGTGTTCACTCCACTCCCTCCCTGTCACCCACACTCGGTGCCAGAGAAGGGATCTGCTGAACTCTCATCACGGATGCGAAAAAGACCAGCCTGGAGAAAAAGGATCCCCAGTGGCTCCCGGCTGCCTGGATGGATCTGTCCCCATGTCTTCTCTTCTACCTGCAAGAGGTGTGGAACACCAGGGGTTGTGCACCTGTACTCGTGCAGCTCTTCTGTGATGTGATTTCTGCAGCAGCTCTACCTTGGCAACCCCTCCTGCACTGAGTGCAGCTGCAGGGTCCCAGACCTGCTTCTCCCCTTGCCCCATGAGCTGCTGCTGCCTTGGGCATCCTGCAGAATGAGAGTGGGCTGCGCTCCCACACTGGCAGGACTGCTCCCATCAGGATGCACCCAAACTGTGTGTCCAGCTGCCTCTTTTGCTGTGGTGTGCATTTCAAAGGATATTCAGAGCTTGGACCTGTGACAGTTTGGACTCATGGCTGATCTGACACCTACACCTATTTTTATTTTTAATAAACCCTATTTTTTTTCTTAAAGCGTTCCTGCCACACTGCAAAATCCCCGGTCTGGTTATGGGCATGTGTTGCCAGCAGAAGAGATGGAACTTCCTATCCTGAGCCCGGGGGCTTATTGCTAACACTAAATTTGGGACTTCCAATTGCAGAATCAGTTTGTTTCACCCAACCTAAAAATGTGCCTGGAGCATCTTCTCAATTTTGGGGGTCCTCAGAGAGGAAACACATTAACACAGAGTTCAGCAGCAGGTCTCCAAGATGGTTAGGGAAGGGCCGTGTGTGACATACAGGGAGAGGCTGGGTGAACTGGGTTTATTCAGATGTAAGAAGCTATGGGGAGATCCTAATGTTGTCTGCAATGCGGAGGCATAGAGAAGATGGAGCCAGATATTTCTTGGAGAGCCACCGTAGCAGAGACAACAGGTGTGAGGTGGGATGTGAACAATTTGGATGTGGTATGGAAAAAGCTCTTATATCCTTATAAGGGTCATCAAAGATTGAAATAGAGTCCAGAAAAATTAGGAAATCTCTCTTCTTGGAGCTATTCATGACTCTGCTGGACAAAGCCATAAATAACCTGCTTTAATTGGGCCTGCTCTAGTGGGGCCTTGGGCTGGATGGCCTCTGAAGCACCTTCCTGACTTCAATTAGTTTGGGATTTGGTGAACATCATTTATTGAGTTACGCTTTTCCTCTAAAATGAAAAAAATACTTCTTTGATGAGGAGATAATATACTTGTTATAAACCCTGTCCCCTGGGATCTCTCAGAACTGGACAACTAAAGTACTAAATATATGCACCACCACTCAGAGCTGGTATTACATTGCCAGCACTTCAGAGTTAATTATTTTTTGCTTTCAAAGGAAGACAAGTAATTTTAAAAATAGTTTAATATCAGTCTCACACCAAAGGTGTTTCTTATTGCTTTTCTTCTATAAACCATCAGTAGCATTAATTAAAATTTTCATTTCTTTTCCAGTTCCGTGTCTACTGTGAAAACTGGATCTTTAATAAGTAGCTGCCGTCTCAGTAGTGGGTCCTTTCAGAATCAGGGCTGGAATTTGTAGGAGATGCACATGTGGGACTTGAGGAGAGGGGCATGGTGGTGTCAGAATTACAAAGGCTCTGTAATCAGCTGAGAAAACAAGATCTTCTTGTAAGTCATGATCCACAGTCCCAGGAGCACTCCAGCACTCAAAGCTACCTCTCCAAGGATCTGACCAGCTCCCAAGAAGGAAAGACTGGAAAGGACAGAGCCTTCATCTATTTAGTCTCTCCTCCTAGAGGGACTGTTCCCTATCTTCCCGCTAATTCTAGGACCTGGCAGTGCTGCTGGGCTCCCACATCTGTGTCCTCCCAACTCCATCACTGCTCCTCAGCAAGGAAGAGGGGTGATCTCAGCACATGGTACTCCCCCAAACTGCCCTGGGTTTGGGGACTAAAAATGGACAATCAGGGAAACACGACTCTGAAATGACAGTGCTCTTGTGGAGTTTGTCACCCTATAGTGCTAATATATCCCTCTGAGGATGTTGTAACTTGGAGCACAACAGCACATATTCCAAGATTTGGGCATATCAAGCTATTACAGGGTTCTGCTGTGCACCTTGCTCCTCTCCAAGTAATTGCCACATTTCTGGGCCCCTTTACTACTCTGAATATTGATTAGTCTTCAGGAGCAGCACCAGGCTCAGCAGTGATTCTTCCAGAGCATCCTCTCTCCAGTGGGGGTGCTGAACTTTTCTTCCCACCTTTGCTTCCAATCTCAGCCTTCATTCATTTGTGAGCATTTGATGTGGAAGATGGCTGGAGAAAGTGTGGGATGACAGCAGGATTTTCCTTCTTTGTATACCTGGTGAGGGCATTTCAGGGCACTTAGAGTGGGAAAGTGCAGCTCTCTGCCTAAGAACTTCTACTCACACTGTCTGCCATGGTCTCAAGAGATCATTAATTCTATTTATTCCAGTTTCCACTATCTGATGAGCATGGAAATCACATCCTGTACAGAAATTGGACACACTTGTCTCCTGCTGCTGCTCTGGTACCCAGGCTGTGAGTCTGTGCTATACTGCCAAGAGCAGGATCACAGACTCACTTCTGCTCCCTACTCCAACTCGAGACTTGCAGGCTGAGAGTGGCACCAAACAGAGGTGCTCTGACCACCTGAGGCTGCCTATTCATTAAGCAATGGGGATAAGAAATTAAAATGTGCGTACTTCTATTCAGAATAGGTGAACCCCTTTGGCCAGCAAGTACTAGAAACCCCATGCACTTTGTCACCAAATCCCAGAAAAATCACTTAGGCTCAAGACAACACACAGATTTTGGCACCAGGAAGTCACAAGCACAAAGCTGGAGCGTTGGGCCCAACAGATTTGTACAGGGTTTAAAATCAGGTAAGCCTGGAGTTAACTTACGTGTACATAAATACGTGAGATAAGATAACCTCACCTAAGGGCACTGTATTCCACACCTCGCCTCTTGTGCAGAGGAAAACATCTCAGAGACAAGTCACATATTTCTTTCTGGTACAAGCACTTCAACAGTCTCTCTGTATATGTGTGTATACGTGCAAACACAGGCACACGTATTACATCCTCACCTTGAGAGTGTTCTTCCAGGGATTTGTCATTCACACAGCATTAGAGAATAGTGCTGTGAGCTCAAACAAAGTGAGATATGGTATTTTCAATTTGGTCTACTCAAAGATATCATTTTTGAGGATATCTTTGGATATTCAGGTAGTGTAGGATATTCAGAAAGAGTTACTCATTAAGCTTTCAAGGTTGTGGTGCTTGCTGTCAATATCTAGCATTTCCCAGCAAGGACTTCTGTGTGGCAAGTTCTCTACACAGTTTACTTACAAGAAAAACAGAAGCTGTGGAAAACCAGGACATCCTGCAGGCCAAGTGGGGACAGAACAATGGATTTAGTCTTAAACGCACCAGAAATCAGGTTGTATTTTGAGTTTGTCTGATGTTGCACTTCCTTATGACATGGAAATTGAAGGGGTTTGTCAGACTCGTGTCATCCTTTCTAAACCATCCTTCAGGTGACTGGGCTCAGAGGCATCTCACACCTGGTTTTGCTGCTTGTTTTTCTCCTGCTTGTTTCATTGCAAGACTACTTGTTAATCTTCAAATTATGTTTGACATCTCACTGTAAATAGTCTGGGTTATAAACATCTCAAGTGTCAAAGTCTGAGTGCGTTTGCCTACCATTCTGGTTTTCATCTCTTTCTTACTCTGCCTGTTCAGCAGCTGTGTTCTTGGTGATGACTGTGTTTGAACTTAGAATCTGATTTAGACACAGGTTTGGGTTTAACCTGTTAGAGCTGCCTGGCAGGTGGACATTCAACTCCAAATGAAAAAAAATTACTCCAGAAGATCTGGCAAGGAGCCAGGGATGTGGTGGCCATGAGCACACAGATGTTGAGGCATCACAGGGAACTGGTACTCAGTCTCAGAGCAGGTGAAGTCACTTGATGAACCTGGTACATCCTTGCTCCTTATCTGATTCTGGATTTCAGAATGGCTGTGTCCAGCAAAGCATTTCCTATCACTTTTGGTTAGAAGAACAGCCAAATCCAGGCAGGTGAGGACCAGTCTTCACATGGGAGATCTTACCAGTCCATCTCACCCTGGTGTTAACAAAATGGTTTGGGTCATCTGGTTCCAACCCCCCTGCCACGGGCAAGGACACCTTCCACTAGACCAGGCTGCTCCAAGCCCCATCCAACCTGGTCTTGAACACTTCCAGGGATGGGGCCTCCCCAGCCTCTCTGGGCAGCCAGTTCCAGTGCCTCACCACTCTCACAGGGAAGAATCTCTTCCTAATATCTAATCTAAACCTGACCTCTTTCAGCTGCAGAGACAGGCAGCCTGCAGAAGGCTGAACACTGTTCAGCAATAAGTATCTGATCCAGCAATAATTCTGGGGCCAACATTCTCAAGAGCACACCAACGTACGTAATTATTTTATAGGATTTAAATGAAAACAGTAATTCACCAGAAATATGTAAGGAAGTGACTCTCCATCTGACAGACATTTTCCCCATACTAAGAGACACAGAAGCAATTATCTGCATGCCTTTCCCTATGCAAGTGGATTAGTGTTATGCCTCTGTCTCAGAAGATATTCAAATGTGACTTGGGATTAATTAAATCTCAAGACACCTGGAGGAAAAGTCAGAAGCATGTACATTTTCTACACCAGACATTTTAAAGTGTGAAAAAAGGAATATTTTACCAGCAAGACCTTTTGGTCATGATGGGGGAGAGGAACTGAAGACCAGCTTGGGAATTTCAAGGCCGAGAGTGCAGAACCCAAACCATGAAAATGTACGTGCTTGTAATTGCAGCTACCACTGATGCAGGTGATGGTCTCTGATGTCCAGCAGCAGCTGAAGGGCTGAGAGGTTCCACCAGTGCTTCACATTGTACAGGTGACTGTTATTAACAGCTGACCCCTTTTGGTGACAAATCTGGTGATAGCAGCAGTTAGAGTCTCAGCTCCTGTGAAGAGGCTCAAGGTTGCCCCACTCTCCTTCCTCATCTTGTTCCCACCATTTGGGCAAGGAAAGATGTGCAGAGTCCTCCACCTCCATGCAGAAGGCACCTGCTGCTGATCTCTCCATCATACATGAGCCCACACATCAGAGTATCAGAGTCTCTGGGAATAAATTCACCTCAGATCAAAGCCCCTTGACTCCAGCTCAACATCTTTCCTATGCTTTCCCACTGTATCAGCTAGCAGATCCCCAGTAAAACATCACTTTAATGCAGTTTTCTAATTGCTAGAGATTGTTTCCTTAAGGATTAGAAACCAGTGAAAGTTGTAGTGGAATGCTGAGAAGTTAAGAGGAAGAAAAGAGCCGACACCGTCCCCAGGGAAAAGCTCAAGAAAAGATGAGATGGCAAACATGTCACTGTGCCTCAGAAAGAGCATCTCCCTGTACCACCCTGCCTAGGAAAGCAGGCACCCCAGCAAGCTGTGATGGAAAAACTGTACCATAATCTGCGTTACCATGAGCTTGCCTGGGGGAAAGAGCTCAGTGACACAGAGGCATTGGGGCTCAGTTCGTGTGCTGTGCCTTCCTACCCAGTGTGGTTTGTTTGTGTGCCCGAGCCTTTGCTGCTTTTAAATTGAGTTCCAGAGCCATCTCCCAACCCACATCAGCTGCGGGATTCTCGCTGCTGCCCCTGCTCTCTGTGTTAAGGGACCTGTGTCTCTGCAGAAACACTTCTGACACCGATCTCTCTGCTCCCCATCCCTTTTTTACCCCCAACTCCCACTCGCTGGAGGCAGGATGGGATCCAACAGTGCTCTGCCAAGTTATGGGGCTGCTTGACAGCCACAATGAGGGAGCACATTATATTTTAGAGCTCTGTCCAACAATTGCCTAATTAATTCCAATCCCCCACCCCTACATCCACTACTGAGTGGGAACATCTCAATTTTCTTATTCTCCCAATGACAGGAAGCTGCAGCACAGGGAACTTCCACAATTCACTCCTGAGCATTATGAGAAGGCACGTGGCGAGAGGAAGCTAATGCTGAGTGTCCTCCTTCCCCTGCAAAGTAAAATAGAGGGACAAAAAAGGCATCTCATGAGTAGGACTTATCCTGGCCAGCATCCCTCTCCAGTGCGCTGTGCTCGGAGGACAATTAAATTACACTGCCGTTTCCCTTTCATCATGATCTGATTTACAGGGAAATTAATAGGGGCAGAGGAAGAGGCCTGCATGAAGCCAAAGCCAGAGCAACCAGCAGCTCTGAGTCTTCTTGAAAAACAGGAAGCTTGCCAGGATGTCTTTATTAGAGACGAGAAGGGGGAGAGAGGAAAGGGCTGCTGCAGGAATGAAAGGCAGATACAGATATCAGCCTTGTTTACAGCAGGGATTTTGCACCGGTGCAGCCAAACCCTCCAGTTCAAAATCCACCCACAGGCTTCTGCCACTAGCACAGCTGGAAAAAAATCACAGCTGAAACTTCTAGGCAGCTGAATGAAGAAAGTCTGCCATACAAGAAGGGTTTTTGTCTCACTTGATGGCATGGCTCCAGAGGTCACGGCACACCTTTGAGTGGTGATTTCCCATTTTGCCCTGAGGATCTGCTCCTCCCCTGAGCTCACAGGATTGATGTCCCCATGGAGCAGCCTGAAGCAGCCCTGTCTGTTCCTGATAGAGCCACCCTAATGGTGACCACGCTTCTCACTCAAGTGGGCCAGCAGGTGTCATGGAGATACGCTTACTTGAATACAAAATAAAATCGCAGATTCTTACAAGTCGTTTGTCCAGGCTCTGAGTGTACTACTCTGCAGATGGAGACATGGGAGCTGGCTCTTGTAGTGCCACTTCACATCTAGGCTGGTTATGACTTGGATGCCCTATGCTGCAAGCTCAGCCACCACTGCTGTTGCCAGCTGTGCTCCAGAAGCCCTTTGGCAACTTTGGGACAGCACGGAGCCACAGCAATTAAACCATGGGGCCAGTGAGCTCTGTGCAGGATGCACACGAGGGTGCTTTTGGAACAATTCTCTGTGTAAAGCCAGATGAAACCCAAAGGCATCTGGTTTGATAGCATCCCTGCTACTCCAGAGCAACCACGTACCTCTGTGCCATGCTGCCTCATGCCTGGGAGCAGTGCTGTGTGGTGCCACTGGGACAGGCCTCTGCTAACTGGGAACTGGGGTGTACAGAAACTGGGGGGAACAAGAGGAACAGGGAAGAATGTTCCCAGGTCCATGTTTCCACTCTGCAGAGCTCTTTGTTCTCTGTTATCTTCCATGTTATTGAGATTTTTCTGCTCACCTGAGTAGAAGTTCACTCTAGGGTGAACTTCCAGTGTCCAGACTGAGGAAAGGGAGAGGAGACATGCTGCCCCTGGGAAGCCATAGCTCAGGTAGTTATATTGGCTGCATCCTTAAATTTACATCTCCAGTACCTCTGGCACTGGAAAGGCACAGTGGTAGTTTTTGCATCTAATCCTTTTTGAAGGTTGACTTATGATAAAACTTTTGAGATGTGCTGGAATCCCTCAGCTCATGTTAACTCCCCTCTGTGTGAGGGACAGTCTCTCCAGATGACAGATCACGTAACAGATGAGTGACTTCATTGTCATTTCTCTCCAGAGCTGGAGAAAAGCAACTCAGGCCATTGGAGAGTTTCGTATGGACTTCTCGTTGACAGCAGGTGAATGGAGGTGATGGAGCAAAAGAAATGGAGCTAAAACACTTCTGGAGTTTGGAGATTCCTGGGCAGGAAGAAAATGGCTCCAGAAGTCACAGCAGGTAGATTATAGCTGTACAAAGGTGTAACTGCCTCTCAGGAGCACAAACAGAAGAAACGTCAATTCTTAATTTCAGAAATAAAATGTCACCCATGGTACCACAACAGCCACCCAGCAGAGCTCCTTGCAGACCTGGCCTTGACCCTGATCTTGGCTACACCTCATCGACCTGCCCTTTTCCCACTGCCAATACAAAGGCAGCAGAGAGTTTGTCTAAAATGTAAGGGGGAATCTCTACTCCCAATAATGCTCAAGCAACCCCTAATGAAATTCGGCACCTGAATGGTGTGTGTTGGTGCAGCATCACTTCTGCTGAGGTTTTACTCAGGTAGTGGTGGCATGAGGACTGTGGGAGACAGGTGTCCCAGCTGGTGACCCTCCAAAAGCAAGGGGAAGTGTGCTAGGAAAGGGAAGGGGAGCTGGATAAACTAATGTCACTGACTTCAAAGATGAAGGATTCTCTTAATACACTGAGACTGACTGAATAAAATGACTGGCATGATCACAGAGCTAAACAGAATTTTTTACTTGTGTTGGATTATGATTATTTTAGATGACAGTTTGATTAGCCTGATTGGTGCTGATTTGTCCCTAAGAAGTGTGTTACTTTAATTTAGCCTTATATTCAAAAAATACTTTGAATTATGATACATTTATTAAAGTTGATTTGCTTTCTCTCAACAGATGTGTTAGCTTTGCCCAGCATTAGAAGCTTAATTTTTGGAGTGGAGTTCAAAGTGCTGGTTCCAGCTGTGGGTTTGCTCACAAACCACCTGGTTGTGCAGGAACTCCAATCATCCCTTCCACCCAGTAAAGGAGACAGCAGATAATCCCTCATACCCAGCTGAGCTACAGTCATCTGAGGGGCAGTTCACACTGCCCTAGCTCACACATTCTGGATAAACCCCTGAAGGCATGAAAAGTACTGCTTTTCCCAATATTATTAAGGCAAAGGAGTTCCTAGGAGAGGAAGGAGAAGGAAAGATTACTGAATCCCTGCTGAAAGCAAGGTGAAATCGTATGGCCTGGGAATGCAGCCAGCATTAAACCCCATTGCACTAAGGTGTATAATTAACAATATGTTGTTCCACCTCCACTTCCCAGTTGTGAACAGTGCTTGTACTCACTGAAACCTTCCTGGTGAGCTCCCATCTGCACTCAGCCTTCCATGGCACTGGGACAGAAATCACCCCTCATCTTCAGCCATGCATTCTGGAGCCTTCCTTCTGACAGAAGGGCACCTGGAGACCCAAACAAGCATTTTGAGGACACCCATGCAAGATTTTGTACAGGTCATATCAATAAGTGATCAAGGCACCTCTTGGGATGCTGCTGTAGTCTTTGGCTGCGGAAGAGCTGCAGCTCTTTGCTCATGTGCCCCATAATCTGGTCATAATCTTGAGATGGTCAAGCACTGCAGCAAGTGGAATAAAACACAGACTGACCTCCTCCTCAGGCAGAAAGCAATTTGAGAAGGAGCACCTCGTTGAGTCCACCTAGGAATTGCTCAAGGATATATTCAAGAAATTTCAAGATTGATCCTGACAAGGAAAGCCCAGGTTATTCAATCCCATGGCTGTATAGGCTCAATCATGGCCCTGGCTCCTTTGGTCACCTCGCACAGCTCAAATGCACTGGGAGCACTCCCTCATTGCCATCGGCTTCTCAGTCCTGCCAGGTAAGGGAAATGTTTCCAAGATTTCATTTAATACCTGTATTTAATCCATTTGTTCTCCCTGCAGACCTCCTGAAGGCTGGGTTGTGATTAAGGAGGAGATAAGTGCCCTGTTTATTGCTCTCCTGATACTTCTTCACTTTCCTCTACACTTTCACAGTTTCCATCCTACAGTCATGCAGTGCCTTGGAAATGTGCATGGGAGCCCCCTGCTCTATCCCCTTGGGATGGGTTGGAGAGTCCACCCACACTCCAGCAATACAGCTCCTTCTCTCCTGTGAGGCCCTCTGAGATTCTGTGATTTTATAGAGTTTATAGAGGCCTTGGTGTGAGGAAAAGTTATTAGCAAAATGGACTGAGAGTCATCTGCAACCATTTTTTTCTCCTTGATTCTGTGCCATTAAGCTGCAGGCTTGAGTATCGTTTGTTTCATTATCTCAATTTAAAGGGAAAATTCATTATTTTTCCTATTTTTCCTTTTCAAAATACAAGGGGAGGGCAGCGGGAAGTGGCTAGGCCATGAAGGAAGGAAGGAAACTAACCATCTCCAGTAGACCACTTTCCACATAAAGTTCTTTCTGGTAATATGCCCCATGAATCCTGCAGCATGACCGTGGCTCCTGTAAAAACCAGAGAGGACAAGCATGAGTATTGAACCACAACAGCTCTCTCTGTGCTTCTGCAGCTGTCATTGCTACAGCACAGGCTGCACTGGTCTCACTGAACACTTGGCTTCTTCTAGTGCTAGAAAGTGCTGGATTTCCTGTGCAGATCAATCCATCTGTGGACTGGCAGCTGTGAGGTCAGAATGGTTCCCATTTCTGCTTCACTGTTACATCCCCAAGTGCCAAAGGGTTTTGCATATGGGACAGAGAAAGGTTCTGGTTCACTGCCCCTTTCTACTCAACGCTAACATAAATAATCCCTTAGTAATGCACGGTTTATTTCCCTCCCAACATGGACTTCCAGTCTTTATGGTCTTTTTATTACTGACCTAGGCATAAAGCAGTTTCTATGTTCATTGCAGACTTGGAGTGCCCTACACACTTTTTGCAAACAGGGAGCTTTTCATCTCCTGTTCACTGGCTTTGACCACTGAACAAAGGCACTGCTGCCCACAATATTCATCTGGCGTGTCTCCCATGTTTCTAATGGCTTGACTCACACCTTTCCTGGGACAGATCCCATTAGCATGTGAATTAGCAATGCCTCAAGGAAATCTTTAGTTTGTGGTAGCACCTGGGTGCACCAAAAGATGCTCGAGCCTGCTGTATGAGAAGCAAAAAATGCAGAGAATTTAAAAAAAAACAAACTTAACACTGGAAGAGCTGAAAATGTGACATTTTGACGAATGTTCAGCTCTAAGAACCCATGCCTGCTGTCTGTGGACAGCAGCACTTTTAGTCCACACTTCAGACAGTTGCAGTGATGTGACTGTCTCGTTAACAAAAACTTCAGTTATCATTTGCTGCTCTTGGCAGTAGCTTCTAATAAACGACACTGAAGTCCTCATCTGTTAACATTCCCATGTTTGAGGAGGGCTGGGCAGGCCCCTCATGACTTTACATTTGTTTCTCATACACAAACATAACAGCAGAAATTTTGGTGAAATATTTGAAGAAACAGATACTTTTTAATGTCACAATTGAGCTCAGTTTCACAGCTAATTGCTGTGAGGTATTTTTGCACCAGGCCTTTCTGCATGGTGAAAGTAGGAGTCAGATCATTCAAACAGACCTGCAAGCTCCTGCTTGTTGCTAACTCGGGACTTTCCTGATGCCTTTATATAACTTACAAGAGGTTGGCACATTAGGATGATATTACCCTTCCTAATGGGCTCAGAGGCAAAGGAATACACCAGGGTAAATGCACCATAAGCCAAGTCTTTCTTCATCACACTGTATTTTTCTTTGCTTGGATACAGCACCCATGTGGCCTGGGAGAGTATGCGAGAGTGAAATTTCTCTCATGATGCACCATTTTCTTAAGGCCCAATTTCCCTTTAACTCCATTTCCCTCTACTCTTCTGTGTTGCATTGGGAATAGTTTTCATCTCTTGACATCACCAGAAGGGCTGAGAGATGTTGAAAGCATACTTCTTCTGGGAAGAAAGCACTGTGTGGCAATGGAAGAATAATTGTGGTGACAGGGCAGTGAGAGCAGATACGTCTCTCTACCAAGATTTTACAGCCTCATTTACATTAAAAGAAATGTGTTTTCTTGCTAGAAGCAGCAGGGAAACATGAGAAATTCAGAAACTCAGAATATTCCCAAGGAACAAAAAGGAAAAGGGTTAAAAAACCAAAAATCAAACCCACTCCTACCAAATCACATCTAGTTCAAGCAGCAAAGAATGCATGACCAGCCTTAGGCTGATGCCTGTTTCCTCCTCACCGTAGGAATTCAGGGGGCCTGAGCCCAGCCAGAGCTCACTTCTGGAGAAAACACAAACCAACCATTCATTAAACCTCTGTGTTGGGATGTGGCACAGGCTGAGGTAGTCATGGCCAAGACCTGCATGGTGCACCTAGCATGAGTGAGCCACATGTCCCAGGAGCGGACATGGCAGAAGCTGGAGCCATGGTGGTGGTGGTGGTTGTAAAGGGCTTGAAGCTTAATTTTTAATTGGCACCTTTGTGTGATTGCAGATGGATTGAATTTATGAGAGTCCATCAGCACTGACTGGGAAAACAACCACCAGCACCTTTGCAAAGAGCAGGTATTGATAATCGAACCAAAATGACCCAAGAAATCATTGCGTCACATGGGCCAGGGCTAGTTCAGACATTGTAACCTGAAGCACACCCAGGTCAGCTGGTCACAAACATCAGTGGTGTCCGACATACTTGTCCCCCCATAATGCATGTCATGAGAAAATAGCAAAAGCATGGACTGCGCTAACAGAGCATGGCAAATTTGGCATTGGCTCAGGCAGATTTCCATTGTCAGAAGTGCAGAAAATAAATGCTTAAGACTAGGATCTCTTTACCAGGGGGGAACTGAGCCAGGTGTCTCAGCTCTATGCACAATTTTAGCTCACTGCAAAATTACCACTGCTCACCCTTCTTCTTCCAGCAAGTAACGGGATGGCAGAGGCTGGCAATACAGATTCCAGGGGAAAAATAAGCACAAGCCGTATGTCAGGGCTTTAATCACATCTATATGAGATGTGATTTTTTCCTCCTTGCCAGATGTACCTTTTTTTGTACACAGGCGTTAATGCTCGTGGAACAGCACTTGATCAGCGTTCATTTTGGGGCTGGATCCCTGCCCGTTTCTCTGGCTGAGCAGCCCAAGGTTTCCTCCTGCTGCCTGGCCGGCCCTGGGCAGGGCTGGCGCATCAGTGGCTGTGACAGCCGGGGCGAAGCGCACGCAGGGGCTCTAACGCACTGCAGTGGAACCGCTTCCGATGCGGCTGCCTCAGCCTCCTCTCTGCCATCCCTGCCTGCTTCATTAGCATCACACCGTTCAAAGGCATGGAAATTAAATTATATTTAGGTCACAAACGTATTTTAGGCAAAAATACCTATTATATTTAAAGCATCTTGTTCAGACTCTCTGTCTGCTGCTTCAGGATGGTTGCACTAATACTCACTGTCCTTAATGTTTTTTAATGAGATACCAGGTGCTTCCAAAGTCTGATTTTTGTTGGAATATAAATTAGGTTCACTGTCTCTCTCTCTCTCTCAATCTAAATGCTGGTAAATAAGAAACCACTTTCTGGCAGCTCATTTAGGTATCCCAAACAGGCAAAAGCCCAGATTTCCTTGGATAACTTTCAAAGAGAGAGAAAATAGCTCTACCACAGTGACAGGACTGTAGTCCTGAATTTTCCGGCGCTGCCTGTGTTCTGCTCTCTGCTTGCTAGAAGAGAGCAGGCAGGCAGGTGATGCCTTGGATTTTAACGTATTTTTCAAATCCTGTAGTACTTAGTGTGTAACTCTGAAGTGTCCTAGAACCTGTTAGCTGCTGTTCGCTCACGTTAAGATAGACAAAACAAAGCCTCTCCAAGCCTGCTCTCCAAGGACACCCAGACTGTCCTAGGCCCAAAATGTGTAAACCAACATCTTGAGAAGGCGAGGGGGTAAGCTTGGGGAAATTACATCATTAGCTAAAGTTTTAATTGGCGAATTTATGCTGATATGCAAATGGACCAAACCTATAACTGTGTGAAGAACTTGTGACTTGTCGTCCATCTTGGGGGGTCCCTCTTGGGGTCCAGTGTGAGCAGCCTCTGGCTCCCCAGGGTGTGCCCTTGAAGGCCTTCAAATAAATATCCACCTTTATTCCTTTACTCCTGTCTAGTCTCTGTTTCTAGGTAGCCGTTTCAGGCATCACAGGCAGGCAGCTTTCCAAGAGCACCAGCACTCAGACATTGCTCCCCACACTTTGGGCTGCCACTCCATTTAACAGTGGCCTCTCCATGACTCTCTGTGGATTCACATCTTAACCAGATTCAAGCATCTGGCTACACCTCCTATCAAGGCTGTACGAGTGATGATCTCCTTGGACTTTGTAAATATTGATCATTATTTTGGAAGCAGCTCAGGAGAGAGAAGCTACTCTTCAGCCCCAGCTCCTCTGCTGCTGGAGGAGACTGTGTTGTCTCAGTCAATACACTTTAAACTGGGGTGTATTGTGATGCTTAGGGATCCTTGGCTGCCCATGCTTAGATCAATATTCCCAAGCCTCCTGTGAACAAGCCTGGGGCATGGTTACCTCGCACAGGGCATCCACTGGGACAAAGCAGTACCAGTCCTGGACAGCCCAGAGCAATTACCTGGAGCACTGTGTGACACTTCCCTGCTCCAAAGGACAGAGGCTACAGCCTCCCTCATTTATGCTGACACACACCAGAGGAACGGAGCTGCTGCTGCTGCTTTGCTCCCACAGCCCGCCCCTGGACAGCCTGCTGGCTCTCCCTGCTGCTGACATGTCCTTCCACCTGCTCATAACCTGTTTCCATGAAGGCTTTGTCTTGCATTTGATTCCTGAGACAATTTTCTCTCTCCTCCTACGGAGGCACAGTGGGAAACAGAGACCCAAGCACAGCAGGCTGCTTCCCCCACCAGGCCCTCTTCACAGTATGTCCTGGCACTGCAGGCATCACTGAGGCACAGCTCCTCAGATGTCTCAGGAAGGAGGTGATGCTATTTTTCTGCCCTCTAGGATTCCTCCAGGGGATCTTCAAATCCCTTGACTTTCACACAGCAAGTCTGTTTATTCCAAGTCTGAAGAAGGCAGCAGCACAGGAAGAATTGGACGAAGGAAGCCAATTTTTGGAAGCTTACTAGAAAAGATTGTGATGTTTCTGTTCTTCAGGGTTGACAGTGCACATTCCCTCCATCAATACCTGAGCTGATCTGCTCTGGCCCGCTCTGTACTGGGCCAGGGAGCACATAACTCCACTGCAGTTTTCTTGACCTGCAATGGGAGCAGGAAGAGAGGCAGCTCTCATCCAGCTGGGAGAGGCACCTCTGACCATTGGGAAGAGGAACATGAGCAGTGTGAGAAACAAAATTCTCTTTCCAGACGGAGCTCCAGTGCTCTGCCCTCATGTACACCCACAGAACCACAGAATACCCTAAGATGGAAGGGACCCACAAGCATGATCAAAGTCCAACTCCTGGCCCTGCAGAGGACACCCCCAAAAATCCCACCATGTGCCTGAGAGCGTCCAAATGCTTTTTGAACTCTCAGATAACACTCATCAGATAAAATGCGCTTTAGGCCAGAAGCAGATGCAGAAACTGGTTTGAATGGAGTTAAGACAGAACATCCACCCAGGAAGGCTTGCCAGCGTTATTGGGTTAGCGTTAATGCAGCACACGTGGTCCAGCAGGCAGGGGAAATGGCTGGGCCTTCCTCAGAATTGATGGCTTTATGCCTTGTATTAGCATCAACCTGCTGGCAGTGCCTGGCTTTGCTTGCAGAGGCTGTTTTTCCCTCCTGGCATGTGTGCAGGGCTCTGTTCAGCTGCAGGAAGAGAAAGAGGGCACTATCAGCTCTGTGTTCTGTTCACTGAAGCCGTGCTTGTCATGACAGTGAAGCAGCAGTGTATGGCTGTCCTTCAACAGCCCGAACTGGCTGGAACGGAGCAGAGCAGCCATCCTTTCTAATGCCAGGAACTGTTGGAAAGGGCAGGAAATGATGATGGCATCTGCTCATGCACCTTGACCTTTCCAGTCCTCCCAAGGGCTGCACATGGTGGATGAGAGATGGAAGGCAAACCCCACAACCACCACTCTGATTTCCTCATGTGCAGGATGTGCCTTGTGGAATGACAAAAACTGCAACTGCTGCACAAACCATAATTAAATGTGTTTATTAAGAAAACCACTACTTTATAGATTGTTATGCTGGGTATTTCTTCACTTCATCTTTACTAAACCTACAGCTTGATTTTGCAAACTGAAAACCCAGTATAAGGTCCTGGCGAGTTAGGAGCACGAGCAGCTTTCTGTATTCAGGATTAGTTCTGTTTCTGCTTTTGGCTCCTTGTAAATCTACCTGCTTTTCTCCAGTGTTAATATTGAATTCAGACAGATTAAATCTAGACAGAATGGGTACAGCACGTTTTTTTCTGCTAGCTGATCACTGAATCTGACTTATCAGCTCTGTGACTTGATATCTGGAAGCTTGATACCAGATCTTGGAAGCCTGTCTACACAAGAACACCATTTTAACCAGCAGTAAAATGTCTGCAAGTTCTCTACCATCACCCTATGCTTCCCTTGAGGAAGGAGGAAAGGAAGTGCTGATCAAAACCAGCCTCCCATGGCACTGGTGTAATGAAACATCCGTCCTGGAAGTGCAGGAGATTCCAGGAGGCACTCAAGGAAGCTCTGGTAAGGACAAACAATGTGCAGTGGGATTTCAAATGGTCCTCTCAAAGGAGAGCTCAAATTGGTTTTTTTTTTTCTTGAATCCAATAAATCAAAATTATAAGCAAACAACATTCCCTGTTAGGCACAAGACAATCTGAAAGATGACAAAGGGGAGCAGTTTCTGTTTATTTATTCCTCTTTAAAATGACTTAAAAGAAAATTTAAAACACTACTTTAAAAAGTGGGGATTCAAAATATTGAGAAGCTGAAAATCAAACCACAAAGGAGGCATTACAAGGTTAGCAGAACATAGAAAACATAGTTAGTATAAAACAGATTTACAGTCTCAGTGAACAGCAAATTTGTACCGCCCATGAAAGTGGAACAGCACATAATGCTGCCCCTACTCTCTGGAAACACAGAACTGTTTTATAATTTTGTTTTATTGTAGTATTGTGTAAGAAAACACAATAATTTTTAAAAAGCAACATTTACAATTGAAAGAGGAAAACATTAAAAACATATTGCTCTATAGGCACTGATAAATGTCTTTCTGTGGTAGAAGAATGTGCCAAGCAGAATTCAAAATTGTATAATTCCTCTTAAAATCATATTGCCCTGGTGAGATTGCAAATAAAACTTAGTTATGCTACTTCTCTGGCACTGCCTGACAGCAGCTCTGCCCACTGTGAACTGTCTGTGTGTCTTCATGGACAGGGCTAGGCAGAAGCAACAGGCAGGAATATTGGAAAATGAACGTATCTCCTGGCAAGTCAGAGCACTGGCAACTCAGATCCATGGAGGGCATTTGTTACACTGACAAAAAGTGACTGACTGTGTGTGCTTGCCAAGGCTTTCACTCCTTTCACTCTGCCTGTTTCAAGTTACACCTGACCTTGAGGTGCTGAGTCCCAGTAGGGAGCAAATGGGAGCTAGAAGAGATTTCTGCCTACAGGCCTGCTTAGAAAGAGCCACTCTGGTGGCCAGTGCCTGCTGGCAGATGGTCAGCTACAAGCCCTGTCGGAGTCTACCATCAGTGGACAAGTGCTTCCCTCTCCTCTCCCTCACTGAGCACAGGCGGCTGTATGTTACACGCCCTCCTCTGCAGAGCACTCTGCTCAGACTCTGGAACCCTTATGTCCTCTGAGGGCACAGATGAGGACTTCACTAGGATCTGCAACAAAAAACAACTTAAAGCCATCAGGAGAAGGAGCTGCTAGGGTCTTGGAGAAGGTAAAAGCAGTGCCTGTGCATGGCACCCTGAAGCAGATTTTTGCCTTGCACGCATCCTCACTTCTGAGACTCCCCTGCTATGTGTTTTGGCACATGCAGCTCTGCTGCTCCCTGGCTCTGGCGAGCAGGATGCCTGAGATTAGCAGTGCTGAGCCACAGTGACCCTGCCTGTGCACAGGGGAGGGAAGATGCACTTCAGTCTTTTGTTCTGCTAAAGAGTCTCTGCCTTAAAAAGTCACCTTTTAAAAAATGCCATGGCAGAGACCAGTTAATCAAACATGTCCTCGAACATGCGTTGCCCCATGGCTATGTAAACCTCTTTTTCCTCCGGCGTCATCTGGGCCACCAGCTCAGGACGCTGGCTCACTTGGCTGTAAGTGTGTGGACGCCCAGCCACTGTGACAGTGGGGTCTTCTGCCACCACCTCGAACTCCTCATCCTCCTCCTCCTCCTCCAGCCCATATGTTGTGGTGGCCGTGGCGGCAGGGCGGGGGGGGGACTCCTCCTCTGACTCGCTCGTCTCGCTCTCGGAGTCACTCGCGTTGCCGCCGGAGAGAGGAGCGGCACCGCCGACGGTGACGGTGGAAGCGGAAGGTGTCTTCTTCTCGTGGATCAGCAGGGCACGCATCACCTCCTCATTGTCATCCAGGGCTGCCCGGCCCTCCTCACGCTCCTGGAACGCATCCAGATCGCGGCCCCCTGCAAAGGGACATGAGGGAATGAGCATTTCCTTCCAGAGATCTGTGTGACAGCCCTGAAAGTTTTCTTAACCTTTATTAACTACTGCCACTGAGCTAAGTTGGCCAAGTCACACCCTTTCACTATGCCACCTTCTCCTCTCCCTTAAAAGACAGAGACAGTTATTTCTCATAATGGCAGAGCAAGTGCTGACATTTCCTAGGAGCTGGGAGGCCAAGAGTCACTGTGGCTCCCAGCTGGAAGCCTTGACTAGGAGCACATTGCAAGTGAAGGCAACAAATGCACCATGGGCAGACACCTGGAAAAGACTTCCCCAGGGAGCTGTCCAACTCAGGTGTTACAGTGGAGCAGAAAGCAAAGTAGTCCTTTAAATACAGACCCAAGCCCAGGCCCTATCCTGCTGAGTTCCCAGCCTGTAAGGATTAACAAAGAGAAGAAATGGATCCAGGCAGTCAAGGAATATGTGGAAACCATGTGTTATAAAACAACATTTAGAGCAGCTGTGCCTGGTAGGCTCAGAGGAGCACCTACCAGTCAGGAAGAAGAAAAGCTCCTTACAGGAAGATGATGATGGCATGGAGCAGATGCAGCTGACAGCCTGCAGCCCAGCTGTACAGCATAGCACTAACCAGTGACTGCTCTCCAAGCTGAAACACTGCCCAGACAGTCCCTGTGGCTCCCCACCTGCACTTCTTATTTGAAGGGGACTATAGTGTCCCAGCTGACACACCTGGCCTGTGCTCCTCTTTCAGTAAACTTGGCTGCTTAATGGTTGGGAGGGTTCAATGTGGCTCTGGTAGGCAGGATGTCTGCAGTTCATGGATTCAAAAGGTAAAATTCTGCTCAAAAAGTAGCATTCCACAGAAAGCCTCTCCTAATCCTACATTTGATGGGAGGGCTGTGAGTCCACCTAGCACCAAAAGAACTACAGGCAGTATGGAAAAAAACAATAAACAAACCAGAACAAAAAATGAAATATGGAGAAAAAAAATAAGGCCTAAAAAGTAGGACAGGCTCCCTGTGGCAAACTTTCTGTCTTACACCAAAAGGTGCTGCCTATGAACAATTGCTGGAGCTGAGGTGTTGGCATTCTGCCTTCATACAGGCAGCCACTTGCCCACTCCTCCAAGACACAGACCCTCATGGTTTCAGCACCACATCCAGGCAGGTGGCTCCCAAGTCTTTCCCCCTCTCAGTCAGAAATGTGCTGGTTACGTTTTTCAACTTGAGATGAAAAAATACTGTGAAGGAAATAAGTTCTGCATTTAGCAGTAAAAGCCAGGGCAGTTTGTGGTCACTCCTTTCCTGTGGCAAAATAAAGGCCAAAAGAACCACACCTAATTTCAGCTTTTTTCTGTTTCCCTTGTAAATGAAGTCATAGTAATGGGTGATGGCTACAACTACTAATATTAGAGCACTGCCAAATTCCTGAAAGAAAAGAAGAATAAAGGCATCGTGTTGGCAGCTGTGTGCTCAGCTCACTGCTTGTGACTGTGGAGCATAAGAGGCTGTAGGAGAGCATCTCTGTGAAATAATATAGCTCATCACACTGAGAGCTGCGAAATGACAACTGCCTTCACAAAGGCTGACTTTGTGGCTCAGAGGGGCTGTCTCTTGCTTGCAAGAACTGTTCCTGCGAGATCCAAGCAGTGACAATGGTCCCAAGTTTCTGTCCTTCCTGTTTATGTGTTGCAGTAGCAATTTCAAGCTATTTCCACAAGCTCCCTCTTCGATCTCCAGTAGCTGCAGAGGTTAAGCAGTGATGCCATCATCCTGTAAGGAGATACTCCACCTCCCTGTCCCTCAGTCACATCCTGAGAAATATTTATACTGTGTACATCAAAAATTCTCTCATGAAATTGATTTAAAACTACAGGTGAATTGCATGTCTAGCAGAAAAATGGGGTGAGAACTCACCATGGCTGGTGAGTAACAACAACATCTGCTACAGACTGCAGGAGCAGGTTGTTCAACCATGTCACTTTGCTTAATCTATTTGAAAAATGTTTTGGGATCCATAATACATTTGAAAGGCATTACATGTGAACAAGTTATTTAGGTATCTTCTGACCATTATACCAAATCCATTTTCTTCACTTCTGCTACACCTAAATACTCCACTCCTCTCCTGAGACTCTCATGGCATGAGTTCCAGGGTCACATGCTCACACATGTGGCTCCCTTTTGCCATCTTTTCTTCTTAGGGCATCAACAGTTTCAGTCCATAATCCTCAAATGACTCTAAAGACTATCTATTGACTCATTCTTGTAAAAATCATAAAAGGTCTCCATTTCCAATTTTGGCATGGAAGTTTAAACAGCACACATACCAAAGCAGAATGTTTCTACTAATGGTTATAAGATCTTCACTACGGTCTGTGGACAACCTGACCCTAAGATGAATAAAATAAAAGCAGAGATAATGAGAAACAAACAGAAGAGAATAAAGACTCACCTGTCATGGTGACAGACTTTCCTACTGTACTTCCAGAAGCTCTATTTCTGAGTGTTCTTCATATGCGCAAGTTTTGAGAAACAAAGGCTGGGAGCATATAAACACTGCTGGTAGATTCAGTAGACTTCAGAGTCACTGAACATGAATAAATGTTATTTTTCAGTAGTGACCTATTAAGGAGACAGCTTTCTAGATGAAACAAAGACCTTCATCTAGAAGCAGTAAGCTCTCAAGGCGGAAGACATAAGAGTTAATTAACATTTTAGAAGCCTCCACAAAATTTCATGGATAGTTCAGCTTTGCTGACCTAGATTTCAATCCTGGATCTAAGGAATTTTTACCTCTGCCTACACAGAGGTGCTTTGCACAGCAGAGGGGAGCAGCCAAACTCCAGTGCTGGGAGCAGCAGCTGTACACACACACACAGAGCAGAACATGTTTTTGACAGCACTGTAAAGGCCTTGTATAAGCACAGCAGTACTTCTGCTCTGCAAATTGTCTTACCATCTTTGATTTCATCAGAGTCATAAGCCCCCTGCACCGTGCTCTCACGCAGCCAAATGGGTCTCTCTCTGGCTGGCTTTCCTTCACCTGCAGACCGCTTCAGATCCTCCTGGTCCTCCATGCTGATGACGACATTCTGGGTATACAAGTCCTCATATGATGGTCCTTTTGTAGTCCATGCTTCCCGATGGTGTCCACCTGCCAGGCCAGCTGCTGCCCCTGAACCAGCACCAGCTGCACGCTCCTTGCTACATGGAAGTCAAAGACAGAAAAACAGAGCTCTCAGAACAAGTCCCTCCTTAGACAAAACACTTAAATTATGATTAGTTAGCTCCCATGATCTGCACTGAGAACTTTCATTCTCAGTTCTAACATGTGCTGCCAGCAACTTCTGTGCCAGCTTCCTGGTTTGGGAAACTTGTGGATCTCTACTGGGAAACCCTACATAGGGCCATGGCAACATCCACCACAGACACTGAAAGGAGGCAGCACTAGAGATGCAGATGCACTTAAGTGAAAACAAGTGTAAAATCCCAGAAATCCCTGAAACAAAAGCCACAGCAGCAAAACACAGTCAAACAGTAGTCTGGTATTTGTAAAAGCCTCTTTTTGGCCTTCACACAGCAACCAAACACTGCATTAAAAAAGCACTGAAGTTTAACCAAGGCAGATAGTAGGCCCAGGGACCCAGCATGCTCAGAGCTGTGAACTGTTATTAATCACAGGGCTCCTGAAGGAGTTAACTCACCACAAAAACCCAATTCAAACTTTTGCTTGAATTGTGAGTGACAACGCACATGGAGAGCCAACTCTCCTGTGTTACACAGGAGATCTGTACTACCCAGAAACACAGTCTTGGGAGGACTGGGGAATCCAGGCAGAGAAGAAAGAAGAGAGAGCACCTTCAAACCAGAGGACTAGTGCAGGGCAAAAGGCTCTGTGTCCTGAGAGTGTGCAGGAGGAGACAGAAGAACTGTCTTCACTGTGGAAAAGCTGGAGAAATAAAGGTGCTGACCCATGTGAAGGGTATGGCAGCCAAAGCCTAGCCCTCCTTTGCTCTCAGCACATTTCCCTCCAGGGCTCCTTCTAGCTCAGGAGACTGATGGAGGAAAACATTTCTGCTTGGAACTGACTGAAAGAGGGTATCAGGTGAAATATTTTCTGCACACTGATGATGGCAATGAGCCTAAAATATGCCCTGCCCTGTGCTGCTACATATGCATAGAGTGGGGAAATCCAAACGTGACTGTTCTCTACTTCAGAATGAGATTTCATTTTTTCAGAGAAACAAATCTGCTGCAGACCGCACCCACCCTGAGCCATATAACTTCAGTCATCTGATTGCCAGGGGTAACTACAGCTTTTCATGAGGAACAGCCCTGTTCCTCATGACTCCTCCTCTTGTCCAGAGTAAATCCATCAGGGATACTCCATGATGCCAGCTCAGCTGACAGTTGTCATCAGTGAGCATGGTTCAGTTGCTGCTGTCTACCCAATGACCTTTCTTCAAACAAGAAGCTTAAAATAAAGTTGCACTTGGAGAAGACCTGACTAATATGCAAAGTTTTTTTAGTCCAGCAAGGATGTTACCAGCTGTCTGATGAGCTAATTCTGATGGACTTTTAGGGGTAAACAGTGAGGGGCAATTACACAGGCAGGTGAACATTGCCCTTTCCCAGATAAAAAATATTGGTGTGTTCAGCCACAGTGTTGATCGAGAGCTACTCGCAGCCTCTCAATAGTGGAATGGCTGGGATCTGTCAGCAAAATACTTCACAGCATCTGTGTCAGTATGTCTCGTGTCCTTAGCAATCCTGCAGCCAGCTCTGCTAGGAGAGTTTCAAACCAGCCTTGAATTTTGGGGCAGAAGCCCCATGCAGATGTATGGCTTATGTAACCCAAGGAACCACACAGAGACCTTCTTCCCAGCGTGTTATTTCAAGTGTTGGTACCTTTCAGCTCTCCAAGACAGGCGTGTGTTCTGTGAAAAGCACCACTCTGCTTCCCACACAATAGAAATCTCTAACTGGCGTTTCCCTGACGATTTTATGTAATCCACTTTCCTCACAGGAAGCTCTTCCTCCCCATGACTACAGCGTGACACTAAATCCTCAGCAGTGCCAGGAACTACCTAATAATACTTTTGTACAGAGGTCCCTGTAAGTGTGCCTGAAATTGACTTTTTTCCTACACAGAACCATTTAGCAGCAAAGCACTTATTCCATGACTTCAGGATGTTTCAAACATGAAAGTAACAGTTCTAAGAGACACCTACAGTACTAATTACTTCACGTGATCTACTGCAATGTCCCACACTGGGCTGGAGCCATCTAGACACTTTCTGTCTAATTTTGGACCCCAGTGAGCTTTGCAAATGTGCCTCAATTATGTCTTTTTATCTTCAGTGACACTCTTGGTAGGTGTGAGCATCACCCCAAGACTACCTGAGCAGGGGAACACTTCCTTCTGCAAGAAGAGAACTTATTGTTCAGCAACCTGTTCCAAAGTACAGGATTAGACACCACAGACCAGGCACCAGCAAAAGGCCAGGTGTGGGAGCTGCCTTACAGGCAGCACCGAGCAGATGAAGGGATCTCTTAAATTTCTCTCTCTCTCAGATTCATGAACTACTTTCTCCCCACCTTGCTCTAGACTTCACATGGCCACCCTGCAGGCAGGAACTATAGCAGCTCAGTGGCCCAGATGTGGCTACATTTAGTCTGTTTCATTCACCCCGATGAAAATCTCTTAATGAGTGGTTTAGCTGCCTTTAAAAGCAACATAAATAGTCCTTGACATAGCTGAGGTATGGCCCACAGAAACCACACTGTGCAGTGGGCAAACAACTTGAAATTTTAATCTCAATCCTGCCAGACTATTAAGAAAGGTCTTGGATAATGGGGATAACTCTTTTTTT
>WEKY01058420.1:298807-319143 GCA_013390045.1 Picathartes gymnocephalus | reverse complement strand
TTTTTTTTTTGCCACATTTGAGATAAAACATACTTTCACTGTTCTGCTCTTAAGAGCTTCAACTTCACAACAGACAACCCATGGTTCTTGACAGCATGACCACAGAAAATTAATTCTGTGAAGATTTTTTGTTAATTGAAATCATGCTATTTTGACACAAGGAAATACAGGGGTTATTAAAATCCATAATTTTTCAAAAACCACAGAGAAGGGCTTAAGAAAAGCTGGTTTATTTTGAAACCTGTGGGGCTAATTCACGCTCTCCCACGACTAAGAAAATTAACAGCCTCTCAGAAAAATATAAATGAAGATCTACCCAGCTTCCCAGAGCAGGTGAATGACAGTTATGCAATGTCAGTGGGGCCACTTAGAGCTGTAACTCTCCTGAAAACACATGAAGTTGCCCAAGTTACTGCAAAGAGAAGATGCAGGCATTTTGTGACCTTTTTTGGTTTGTTTCAGAATCACCAAATGTCAGTTTTGTCAATGATTTCAGACACTCAAGACTCCACAAAAACAGAGAGAATAAATAACCCTGGATTTGGCACTTTAAAAAAAAATCTCACAGCAGTGCTTTCATGGAATTAACTGCTTTGAATTAATAAGAGTTAATAAAAAATTAAATCATTGTATGTGCTGAAGCAAGTTGTGTTCAAGTAAGCATTTAAAAAGCTGCCTATTTATTTTGTCATTCCTTGCACAGAGTAATTAATCATTTACAATGTTTTTAAAGTATTTAAGAGTCAAGCAAGTGGGCACTGCTATTTAATCATGGAACTTCACCAGGCCTCTGCTGTGATAATTTCCTGACACAAAAGGGGAAGACTGAAAAATTGCTCTCTTTTTGGTAGGGCTGTCCCAGTTCTACTACTTAAACTACTGAAAAGGGATTTTAAAGCAAAGTCTAGCGATTCGGCTTGGGTCTAATGGCTTCAAAGAATTCCCCATATCACTAAAGACACACTGAGTGACCTTGGAAAAATCTTTTCTGCTCTTTATATTGCTTCTGTTTTTCTATCAGAATGATGAGGAAAAATAGCTACCTTCTTGGCTAGAAAAAGACTATGAATAGACAAAGAATTTTTATTATATTAATTAGAAGCTGTCTAGCATGAATATATGAGGAACATTCTCTCTCAAGGTTAGCCTGAGAGAAAAAAAAAGTATCCTGCTTGCTCTCCTATTAACTAAAGCCAAGCACCCCAAGGCAGTGTGGGAATGCTTCCCCTCATGGTACAGTTCTTTTCCCCCAAGTTTAATTTTTTTTTTTTTTAAATACAGAGAAGTGCATCACATTTCACCATAGCTGACAAAACTGACAGCTCCCCACATCTTTTTGCATTATTTAAACATCATCTGTTTTTGTAAAGCTATGAATGTTCTGAAAGAAAGTGTCATTTCCCATGGGTAGGAACACTTTAAGGAGTTTTTGATTGCAACATGGTCTTCTCCTGAAAAGAAGAGGTGTGTAACAAGTTGGACAAAATCAAAAGAAAAAAACCTGCTTATTACAAGTAATGTCTTCAAACTAGAATGTTGTAATATGAGGATGTGAAATACAAGGTGTGGATTGCAGACAGCTGTGTTTCAAAAGCTGGGTAGAAGCAAAAGGAACAGATGAAAGATAAGTATTTGAGAGATAAATGACAGCATAGACAGCATAGGTGGCACCTTCAGAGCTTTGTCAAGCAGTTGCAGTTTGCATTTTTTAAATACTGGGGCGAGGGCTTGGTGTGCATGCCAGCTGCAGCCTGGCAAGCAACAGGCAATTCAAGTATCCCACCTCACAGAAAAATACATGCAGGGGGCTGACCAGAAGAACAGCCATTTGTCTTGTTTATTAAAAAATGTTACAGCCCTCTCTCTCCTTGTAAACCACAAATCCCTGGGGCAACCTGTCAGTGGTTGCGTGGTTGGTGCTGTACAAGTAAGTCCTGCACAAGGTTTGGGAAAGCCTCACAGAGCAGAGGAACACACTACACAGAAGCAGTGCAGTGAGGAAAGACCAGGCGTGCTCCCACCTCTGCTTCAGAGCAGGAATCTCCGTGGGTTCTGGCTCCAGGACTTCATAGGCTAAGTTAACGTCTTCCGTCTCACGAAGCAGCGCGTAGATGGGCTCGATCTGCTCATTAAATCTTGCAACGAGCGTCCTTGCATCCTTTTTGGGCATTGCCGACTCATCTTCTTCCACTTCAGTCTCACAGAACGTACAGCGGAAAGTTCCTAAAACGAGAGAAGTTGCTCAGTGTTGGAAGGAAAGCAGCAGGCCCAACTCCTCATGCAGCCTTCCCAACCGCAGTGCCTTGCTGTTCCCTTAGCTGGATGCTAAGGAGTTTTTCTGGCCCGAAAATCCCTTCCCACACATGGTGTACCTGGTTATTATTCAAGCAGACAACGAAGCAAGTATTTTGATACCATCCAGTGATATCCAGCTGGGTACAGTTTCTCGCTCTGAAAAGCCCAGATGGGCTGCAATACCCTTACTGAAACATCTCCTCATCTCCCTCCCTCTTTCTTGCTGTACATTTTAAATGTCAGCTATGACTGGGCTGTGACAAAAAGCTACACGATATCCTCTAAGGAGTTCAAATATCGTCTGTTTCGGGTGCCTGCACTGGTATCTCCCAGGCCACACCAACAGGCTGATTTCACAATAAAACAGTGTAGTTTTACACTGCACCAACCAGCCTGCAGTAACTGCTAATATAACCATTGTCACTTTGCAGCTACTGCAAAAGAGAGATGGCTTCTCCTTCTGTTTCAGGGCGAAACCAGGCAAAAAAGTCATTACTGCAGAGCAACCAATGCAAAAACCTATCCCACCCAACTCCCATATCAGCTTCTTAAAATTACGAATGGTAAGATAAGAATCCTGTGAATAGCAGTTAAAAATAAGTTTGTTTTGCAGACCTCATCAGGATCTACAAAAACAGGTCAGACTGCATGGCAAAGAAGCTACAAAAAACCCACTGAACTCCTGCACAGCAGCTTTTCATCGCTCCATCTGCGAGCAGGACCCTTGGGGTGGTACATGCACACTGGGACCTTTCCATCTGGTCTGCTAAGAGGGGAGCAGCACGCTGGAGTGACTTAGTCTTGCAAGTGCTGGACTGAGAACATACCCCTGCCACCTTAGAACATGACATCCAGAGTGATACAGGCTTCTTGATTTCTCTTGTCCCTGAGTGATATTTTTTATTTATCCGTTCTGTGACACCCGTGCACATCTAGCCTCACTTCTCAATACCCCAATGAAGAAATGAAAAGATCTTTTTACCAATAGGGAGCCTGAGGATAAGTCCTGCCATGGAAATTATAATCTTATGTATAAAAATCAGAATTAGAATCAGTATTGAAGCCTGCTATGTCACCAATGCTATGTACAAACACGGTCAAAAGAACAGGGTTTGCCCAGGGCACGTGGGCATGATGTAATGAGACAGGCTGGTAAGCTAGGGCTTCTGGTATCTTGGTTTGCTGCTTACACAGATTTGCTAGCATTATCACATCATTTTTCAGCACACCTCCTTCCCTGCCTGTAATACAGCAATAAAAACAGACCTAACTTCTTCAGCGCTGGTTGTGAGGGCTAGACAATGCTGGCACTCTTCTCAGCAAACACAAAAAGCACTATTTATGATAGGAGGGAGATCTGTTGCGTCTCACCCTGGCACCATCTGAAGTAGCTTTTGCTCATTGTTACTGAGAAATTAATGCATATTGTGTATGTGGCCTGTAATATGGACATATTTCCTGCAATAAATCATTTGTTTCTAAAGTTTGCCTTATTGACATGCAAAAGCCAGAGCAGCCAACAACAGCACTATGCAGAGTAAAAGGTAAGTGGAAAAAGTGCTCTTCTCTCCTATCCAAGCATGAAACACTGCTTATTTTTTTCCAGGCTGTAAAAACTGTCCCTACTGATTCAAAACTGTTCATTATATAAGCTGTCAGCCCAGCAAAAACTGAACCCAACATTTGGTGTCCTTATCCCACATCTGAGGCTATCGGTGTGACATGAGTTGAATCAATTTAAAATAATTAGCACATCTCAGTTCTGGTAATGGACTACAGGAACAAACACACATTAATGAAGAACACTTCCCTCTTTTTACACGCCCCCCAAAAGTCCTGTAACATGTTCCTGAGACAGCTCAGACTTTTCACACTTCCATCTGTGAACCCCATGAGTATCTGCAAAAGATTAAGATCATAGGGAGAATGGTTCCAATTCAGAGTACCAAAAAATCAGAAAGTAAATACAGCTCTAATGAAACAGAACTCCTAAAGCTATCATGGATTTGCTGCAATATCCACCCCTCAGGGTTCTTAATAAGCAAAAAAAGTTAATAGATGAATTATGTAAAGAATCTGGGAATGAGTGAAATGACAAGCTTCCTCCATTAACATGCTGGTTTTTTTCAAGATGATGAAGCATTTCACAAGAGGCATATGTGGTTAGAGAACTGGGAAGCAGCTTTGCCATGGCAGATGGCATTTACAAGTTGCAAACCTCTTTCATTAGACTTTTAAGAGGTCAGAAAATGTCACCAAAGCTTTTATGACATGGCACATCACATCAGCAGTGACACATGTTTCTTTCAGATATGAATTGCATGTGACAAACATGAAGTGGAGGCCATCCAAAGGCTGAGAATGGCAATGTTTCCACTCCAATGATGTAATTTTTTCCTTCAGCCCTTACACAACAGTTTTTCAATTCCAAAATGCTGCATAAAACAGGACAGACAGATATCCTGGAGCAAACGGACATGAAGCTTTTCTGCATCTTGGAAATGCTAAGAGAGAGCACATACATCCCCTTCTCGGAACACATGCTCAGGCACTCAGCAGATTTCTCTGGCTGCACGTTAAAAACCAGCCATCTGAAAGAGATCTCTTCATATGCTCCCAGACTCTGCAGGGCAGATACAGTGGTAATCTGGCTCCCCAAGGCTTACTAAGATTAAAGCAGCTCAAGCTCTGATGTATGGGGCCAGAATATTTAGAGATAATTCCTAATGACTTGATTTCACTTGAGAGAAGGAAAAGGTCAACCACCCACTGGCACTGAAGGCAGGATGTCCAAGTGTGCATGCTGCACCTGCTACCGTTATCACATTTAACTGGCTATAGACTCCTAAGTCTGAGCCCAGGCGCTGCTTATACGCTTGTCAGAGGGTTCAAGCCTCACCTCCAGCCCAACAAGGCATCTTCCTTCCACTCTGTCCTTTGGGATGCTGCCCAAGACTCTCATTACTCTCTTAAAAAAACTATTTGATGTTCAACTTCAACTTATACCCATTCATCTCAAACTTAATGACTGTTTCACCAAGAAGTGTACCTCATCTCATCCAATTTCCATCTTGCTGTTAATCCTTCAGGAGTATTCACAAACTGCTGTCTTACTCATCCCTCCACCCTCATTTTGCAAGGCCATATATTTATTCTTCTTTACCTTTTAAAACTGGCTACCCATTCCTCTGACACTGCTAACAGCCTCACTGGCCCTTTCTTCAGTTTGCTCTCATCTTTCTGCTGTGAAGATGGAAGTATAGACAAGTGTCCAGATGAGTTTTCCCAAAAGCTCAAAGGCATTAGTGCTTCTCTGATAGCCACTGAGACCTTTTAAGATCACATTGTAAGAGACCATCAAAGTGCTGCCCCAATTATCGCAAGACCTAGCAATGCTCCCAGATCTTTCTTTCTTTTCCTTTGTATCTTTCCTACTCCTTTGTAGTTTCGAGTTGATGAACTCCATGTTTATAGCAGACATTTGCATTAGATGGTAGGTGCATGACACTGTACTTTATAGTATAATCTTTCAGCTCCTTTATATTCCTCCAGCCTTCACCCTCATTCAATTCTTTATTCTTGACTGCATCACAAAACATTAAGCTAATTTATTTTCAAAATCTCCCACAACCTTCTTTTAGAAGTAGCATTACTACCATTACATGGTGAGTGCACTGAGGCACAGATGGCACAATTTCAGAAGTATCTGCTGATTTGAGCAGTATTTGATTTGAGATGCTTTTCTGAAACTTCTTTTTCAGAAGAGAACGCCCAGTATTCCTACCACTCTTCTTCCAGGCTCTAGGACTGGGCATCTCCAATGAGTTAGGTACAATGGCTAATGACAGCCTCTGAAAAGCTTGAATAGTTCAACATCACACAAAATTAGCTGGCCTGGAGGATCAGATCATGTTCCTGTGGCTTCTACAGCCACTGTCTTCAAGCAATTCCCTGACTCTCATACTGCATTTTTCCTTTTTCTGCAGCAAGCCAGACAAAAAGTGCATCCCATAAGTCTAACTCCTCTCTCTCACAGAGCAAAGCACATTTTGACAGAGGGGGAATTATGTCACAGAGAAAAAGTTACAGGATGCACAGGCAGCTTTATTTCAGCGCTCCTTAACCCCAAGTGCTTCACCTGACATTAAAATGAGAGTATAAAGACCCTGAGGAAAGGAGGGGGGCTTCCTAGATTCTTACCACCAGGAAGGCAGACAAATGCCTCCCACCACGGGATGCTGTGCCAGTAGCCATATGGTTCATCCGCAGGCCTGGAGCCCTCAGTTCCGCACAGGCCGCTGCCACTTGACTCACCCAAGGCAAGATGACAACCTGCTAGTGCTGCAGGGGAGCAGGATGCTGTGCCAGCCTTCTTCCAGTGACAAAGGGAGGATGAGAAGGAAACACACTGGGTGCTGCTCTAGCTTCTTGAAAGAAGCTAGAGCAGCTAGCTTGTGGGAATCTGCTATTCTACCTGCTAGCCCCATGCCTGAAGTTTCCTATCCAGCTCTTCCGATCTGCTCCCATCCCAGTTCTGAGCTTTTCCTTCTCCGACGGTCCTATTCTCCTTGCTAGCAAGTCTTGGTCTATCTGTCCTGCTTTTTCAGCCTGGGCTTCACTCATTTCTCAGACTTCTCTGTCCATTCTTCTTTTCCTGGACTTCTCTTTCCAATTTCAGCCTCTCCTCATTCCTGTGCCTCTCTGCCTCACATTCCTATATCAACTAATTCTCTACCTCTTGATTTGAGCCCTGGTCATCAAACCAATTTCCTGTTCCAAGCCAGAGAGATGGAAGATCTTTTCACAGCACAACCTGTCATTCAGAACAATATTACACAGGCAAAAGAATATACATTTCTCTGGTCTCCCTTTCTGTTTTCTCATCAGCCCATTCTTCAATACAGCAAATCTGTTCTTAATTAAATTTTCCTAAGCTATTTAAACATAGTCAAATGCATAGAATGGGAAAAACTCAGCATACAGTAAGTGTTTGACAAAGTTTTGAACAGAACAAAAATCACAGAATGATTCCTACGCCTGTCCTCCACAAACAAGCCAATCTCACGTAATAAAAATACTTAGCAACCTAAGTAATAGGCAGTGCTGTCAGTTCAAATTATAATTAAGTTCCTTTCTTTATCATTGATTTTTAAGATTTAGAGGACTGTTTACAGCAGCACCTAAAGGCTTATCTCTGCTGAATCATTAAAGACACAAATAGTACGCCAAGTAGCTACAACAGACCTGGATCTTCAGTTACCATAACATACTCTATATTAGGCTATAAGGATACTCAACCTACTAGAAGTGATAACCTGAGGGGTTAAACGAAAACAAAGAGAGTTTCAATGACCTCAGTGGACTGATCTGGTAACAGAGCCAATTGTTAAAACAGTTGATTGTTAACTGCATTAATAATAATGCAGATTAGACTGTAGCAGCTGTTATCCTTTAATGACTCCCAAACTTAAACAGACTTCTCAGCCCTCATCAAACTGTTCTCACCTTCTCAACAAGAAAGCAATCCAGTGTGTCCGAGTGGGAAATGCACTCCTGCCACACAGAAAGATGAGTCTGCTGTTAATTTCATCAGGTAGCCTTCCCTGGCCCCATCCTTCTTTTCTCACTGTACTGGAAACACATAATCCCTAGTACATTTCTATTCATGAGTTCCAAAAATGCAGCTCCTTTAGGAAAAAAACAAGAGAAATCCACCAATAAAATCTGTCTCCTGAACACAACAGCAATACACCATTCTCTCTTGCAAGTAATTCAGTGATTCTACACATGCAATAAAAGAGCCAGTTACAGAGCTCAGTGTGTTACATAAAATGTAATGCCACATCTCATCTTTCTGAGACAAGTTTCATGGTCCATTGGACCTTAAGCTCCTGGGGCCACTCCAGAGCCCAGGGCTGATTGCAGTACTCTCTCTCGACACTTGACACAGAAAGTTTAACTTCTTATCTTAGTCCTGTTTGGGATAGCCCAGAATAGACCCTGTTGTCAGAACTCGTGGCATGAAAATAAACACTGGACCATGTGTAGAAAATGTCAGCATTTTGGGAAGATTCACTGACCCACTTCTGTAATAAAACATCCAGTTTTGCCATTGAAATCCAAAATGCATCAGGCTTCACCCAATTTGCTTTATAATTTCGAACTATGGAGAAGATATAGGATACTGCAATTGAGATGAGTAGCCTTGGTCAGAGACAGTGAGAGAGCAAATCCAGAACATGTGGGTGATACCTGAAAGCAGGGAACTGAAAGGTTCATGGGCCAGTGCTGCCCAGAGAAGGTCAGCGCAGTGGCTGCAGTTTGGAGCTGAGCACACAGCAACCCTCAAACAGCACTGCACCCAGATACCACACTCACTGTGTGAGGCCTGAGCAGATGCAGACTGCTAAACACAGATCCTGCCCCCAAAACTGACAGCTCTCCTAGTAACAGGCTCATGAACTACAGCATCTTCTCTATCCCCCTATTCCTTTCCTGAAGACCTAATAACCAGGTACATACAATTACCATTATGGGCAGGAGGGACAGCAACAACCAATACTATACACTGCTGGACATATCCTATTGTCAGATCTTAGACTGAAATTTGCTAAAACATCTTTTCTATCACAACTCTGCCTCAGATGAGTGAGGAAGCATGTGGAGTGCACATTAGAAAACGTCAAGCACAGCAGTTCAGCTAGAAATGGGGCTAGGAACAAATAATGTAACTAATACTGTTATCTGAAGAAAGATTTTAATCTCTTTATTAATTTTTCCACAATATCTGAATTTTTAAGAAAGTTGTGCAATCTACTCTTTACAAATGGGATCAAGACTGCACAATGAAGTAAAAAAACACCCTCCTTTTAACTTTTTGTGCCCCAAATCTTGACCCAGTTTTTCTCAGCTCTGTACATATTCTAGCATAAATCCTACTGAGTCAACAGCCATGAAATCAATCCTTCTCAATAACAGACCATACGGTTTTATGATAGGTTCTTGTGAATTAGACAATGAGCAATGACTGTTCACCTTCCAACAGCTTGTCTTCACTGACCTGCTGTTTCAATATGAAATGAGACTGTATGGTGGAGACAGGAGAGTAAAATCCAGGTTCCTGGAACTGCATTCAACTCCCTAGCCTACAGGTTTGGGAAGGAGTCATATATACTCCTACCGTCCAAATAAGCCTTTGAAAATGGGTGATTGAAAAGGGCTTATTCTGTTAATTTAGTAAGCAGAAAACCCAGTGTCTCACCATACAATTCAACACCATTTCACAATACATGCATACCAAGACACAGTTCTGACTTTTGAGTACCTATTTTGAGCCTTAATAATGCTTCTTAAACATTTTAATATTAAACATGTTTAATATAGATTCAGAGTATTGAATTGCCACCAGAGTATTAAACAGAGAGTAAACATTTCATTTGGAATAAATGTCAATCCATTTCCTTTCAAAGCTTCTATTCTTGTAATATAGATGTAGCAGCCACCTCATTTAAGGGCACTCATGCAGTAGCACTATTTCTGATACAGATGAGGTAATTCTGTCAGAAATGTGTTCAGAAGGTTTCAAAACTGCAACTCGCTAACATATGAAAAATGATCCATTTGTTTAAAAAATAAAAACAAGATGGTAACTTAAAACAACAACAAAAGAGATAAAGGCATACTCTTCAACACACAGCAGGAACAGCAAAAGATGAAAGAAACATATTTTATAATTGCCATTAAACAGTGTCTCACTATAATAAGGAAATTTCACTTAGCCAATGCATATGTTCATGTATTATTTATTCTTCCTGAGAGCAGTGTGTAAATGTATAAAAATTGAGGGACTGGCAGTCCTGGAAACAGAAGGTCCCTCTGTTAAGCTGCAGAGCAGATTCTACTCCGGCAGTTACATTATCCTAGTCATAATTTGGAAAAATGGTGATGCTAGAATGTTATTACAGAAGGCTAAGAATAGCGTCCAGCACTCATTCCAGACCCTCTCGGCACAAAATGAACCCTGCTGTTAACAATAGAAGGAGGAATTGCCAAGATAAGACACCCTTGGCAACACCTTCAAATACATAAGGCCAGCATTTTTCTTCCTTGAAAATCTCAAGTGTTTGGGGACAGGGAAACAGAAGGTTTAAGAGGCTTCTTCTTGATCGCCCTATTTCAGGCAATGGCAAATGTTAAATACTGTCCCCATGCCTGAGATCCACTTGTTAAACTACACCAGCACTTCTGATATTCTGAGCGAGATCTTTTCTTCCATGTTCACTGTCACTAGCAAATCCCTTTAGTATCATACAATACATTCTCCGAGGAGAGAGATTCAGAACTCTGGCACACCTACTATGCTACTTAAAGTCCAAAAGGGCTTCAAATTCCACGGCTCAGAAATGGCAACAACTTAAATCCTTTACTTTCAAATTCTCCTCAGAGAATTCAAAATCAGAGTTAATGTGTAGCAAGAAAAATCTCCCTCATCAGCTCCCAGGGCCACCAACAGAGAACAATACAGATTAATAAAAAAAATGTAAAATGTCATTTTCTCCTCATTATAATAAACTCTAGTTAAAAAGAAGGGCACCCAAGAGAACACACAGTGGATGCTGAGACTTTGCATTTCATGCAAATCTACTCGTATACACACCAGAAATCTATTTAAGAACAAAGAACAAGAACAAAATCCTTAAACCATGGTCCCAAGGCAGTATTTGAAAGGCTAACGGGGCCAATATCAGAAGCATGCGTTGCAGTGCTTGGGATGGCAGTAGCTGGAAATAGCAAGAGAGAGGAATTAAAGCAGGAGCTCCAAGCCAGCCTGTTGTTTCCAGCCTTATTTTCCACAACATCACACAATGGAATGGACCAACACCAAGAGGACAAGCTGCTCTTAAGTCCACTTTTCACTTTTTGTTTTCTAAGAGGTTTTGGAGGCCCTTCACAGCAAAGCAGGTTTTTCCTATGTTGGTTACTTAAGAATAAAGACAGACTATTATCAGAACAGACATCACACTGCCCTCCTTCCTCAAGGTCTGAAATAGTTTATGGGCAATATTCACCAACTATTTACTGGTGTAAGAGATCATGCTCCTAGCCTGCAGCTTTTGAAGGTGCCCCAGCTCTGCAAAAACATACAACAGTATGTGATAAGAATGAGCACTCCTTTTCAGCTGACTTTCTGCTGAGAATGTGAAGGATGATGCAAGGCAGCATTTTCTACTCAACTAACTTGGATTCTCAGCCACACATAAAGTAACACATCCCGTTAAGAAACTTCTGCACATACCCTCTGCCTGGAAGTGCCAGCTTTTAGCTGCTGCCTTACACAGTATTTTTATCAATCTATTGATCCTTTCTGTATTTCTCACATTTTAGCACATGAAGCCTCACTTCTTACCTGCCATCAAGGAAACAGAAATACCCATAAATTCTTTTTTGTTCCTTCAGACTTTCTTCTGGATAGTCATGCCACCCACTGTTCTCATTTCTCCTTAATGTTATACCTTTTAGAAACTCCTTTTTGCAGAAGTTCTTTCTTCTTTACTCTCAAAAGAAATACCTTTCTCCAGCTCCTTGTGAAAACTACATGCCGCATGAAACCAGTCCCAGTACTGCTCCATGAAGGGCCACCTCTCCTGGTTGGGGAAGGATTACAGCTGAGCCAGCTCCCACCTGCAGGACCCCTTGCACGTAACTTGGGTCTCAGGCCAGAGCTGGCAGGAGAGAGTGAAGAGAAGTCCAAAGAAGAGTGATGGAAAAGCTTCTTCCAAAGACAGCACTTAGTGCTTAACTACCCTTCCTCCCTCTGTCCATGCAAAGCCATTAGAGTAATGGGAGCAGCCCGGAAAGCTCAGGCAGTGCTTCCCAGAGGCTGGCAGGGAGGACCCCATTTGCTCATTAAATATAAGGGAGAATAAATGGAAAGAGAGGCTTCTCGGGACTGAGCTGAGCTCCAAACTGCAGGACGGTGCCAGAACTGTCATGAACAGAAATAAGTTGAGAGTTTCTAAGTGAAATAATTGCATAGATGCCAGGAAGGAACCTGGAGCATAAAGGGAAACTAACACAGATTAGGACTACAAAAACGTTGAAAAAAGAAATGAGGAGGGAGTAACAGGGCACCAGGTGAAACATGCAGGAGAAATTGCTGAGGCGGCTCAAATGCTGGCCCATGACACTGGGCAGGATCTCTTGTGAAGCCTGGACTGAGATCTGGGTACCTCTCTCCCACACTGCCTCAGGGAAAGAAGGTATAGAGGAGGTGTATTTTTCACCTTCCCTGAGAATGACCTTATCTATCCCTTTTCTTTTGACTTGTGCAAGGGGCCCCCCAGGTGGGCCTACACAGGTGAGAGGGACTAAAACAACAGCATGGCCTGGTGAAACAGTCACAGGTGCCACAAGCTTATGTTAATAAACAGGATTTCTGCTAACAACACTTCAAAGACCAAATTCCCAGCACTCTCACTTCAGTACCTGCTTGGAAAGGAGGTGCTGTTTTCAATTACTGTTCTTCTTAGATGAGAAATACCTCTACAACTACGGGCAATTTTTGCCTTCTGTACTGCAGTCTCTCATCACGGGTTTCATGGTAAAACTGAGTAATGCTCACCCATGGAGCCAGGCACCTCTGCACTGCAGGGTTTGTACAAAACCTCACCTTACCAGCATCCAAGCACTTAAAAAGATTTAAAGAGCAAGCCACCCCATGTGCACACAACTTCCTTGAAACCATCCTCTCACTCCAGCAATATGCATACCAAAAGCAGCAGTTTGGAAGAGCAAGGGCAATGAAATGAACAGGTTCCCGAGATTATTTCACTTAGTAAAAAAATTAAGTAACAAAGGACATTTCAGGTGCTAGATGCCAAATAGTAAGAGCCTGACCTTCCTGCAGCAGCACACAGGAGAATTGATCTGAAACAAAGCCAGTGAGACTAGTTTTCCACTTCAGTCTGACTTATGCACAACAAGAAATACACCAGTAAAAAAAATTATTTTAATTCTCATCATTTTCTACACCAAGCAAGAGAAAAGGACTTGTTATTATCAGGGATATGTTAACAGGGTTCCTGATTTACAGATTACTGCTTTTGCAGATAACCCACCAGTGATCTGCCATCTCACTCATGTAACTGTTAGAGACTGATGAAGCTCTCAGTAATGTCAGACAAAGCAACAGAGCCTCCGTGACACCTGCAAATTTTGAGTGCAGAGGCACCACCTCTCTTTATTCCATTTTATCTTATTTCTAATATATCAAATTAGACCACCTGAAAAATAAAAGCTGAAGCAGTTTAACTCAGCCTTGCCTTGACTTACACTCCCTATTATATACAGACAGAGCCCTCAGATGATGGTACAACCTAAAACAGCACTACCTTCTTAACAGAAAGTATAAAAGAACAACAGATTAAAAATGTGAAGAAATAGCAAATTTAATTCAAATTTTTGTATTTTATAACATATATTTGTGGAGAATGTGCTTTTAAGACAGGCTGTACAGACCTGACAGTCTTAGATAGACAATACTTAATACGTCACCTTCCAAAACAAAGCATAAAATTTTCCACAAATTACACCCCAGCAAAACATATCTTTGGACATCAGCCTGGGTGGACTCTGAAAGGAGAGGTCATGACAGATAGCCTGGACAACTGAAGCTGAATACACAAAATAAGAAATTTGGTTTAACACGTTAATAGTTTAACAAAATAGACTGACAGGTTATCTAAGTGGTCTAAGTGATCAAAAATTACTGTTACTTTTCATTACAAAGCAATAACCAAAAATGTACTTCCTGTTTTATTCTTAATTTGATCAATCACTGCTAATTCTTAAACCATTTCATTAAACTCTTTAGTGAAAAAGAAGGAAATAACAAAGGTAACATGGATAAACTACCCTTCAGATTGCTAAAGCACCAGAACTGATACTGCCTTTCAGCTCAGTGGGTTGAGTCAGCTTTTGCCTTGTCTGTTTTGTGAGTGTAGAGATTTAACATTTGTGAAGTGTTTTGAGCACAGCAAATATCAAGTCCTTTCCTCTGACACGGATCACAAATCCCAGATAGGTGCATTCATAGATAACATTTCATACAAGCAACAGACAGCGCTTATAAGGGTCCTATAAATCTCTTTAATATTTTTATTTCAGATGATCTACAATTCTAGTGAAATAAATGCAAGAACAAAGTGACCAAGTTTTCACAGTTGCTTTTCAGAAACAAAGCACACCTGCAGATATGTAAAAGTGTTAGTACATTAAAAAAAACCCCAAATCCTAAAAAGATTCCTGTTTTTCCTATTAGAGTCTTTCCTCCATCAGAAACTTTCTGTATGTTCAAAACAAGTGCTTTTCCAACAATTTATTTTACAGAGCTGTTTCTCTGCTCATCCTACACTTTTCCCAGGGGGAGCAGTGGCTTCACTGATCATGTGCCACAACAGTTCCTGATTAATTCTGATAGACAACCAGCAGTTAGCTGGCACATCATCATCATCGCCCTAGGATGAACAATAACCTGCCTCACCATCTGCTCCCAAATTTATTTTTAACCAGTCCCTGCTCCCTCCAGTGCAGAGAGCGTGGCAGAAAGGGCAGCCTTCCCCTGGAAGTGCTGTGCTGGGAGGTGGTGTCAGGAGCCAAGGGAGGACCGCCCAGTCACACCCCTGAGCACCACAGTGGATGGGAAACAGATGGATAAATGCAGCATCTCAGGAAGGAAAAAGGACTTCTGCACCAGAGGGGCTGGCAACTGCCGGTTCTCCAGCAGATAGGGAATGCCTGCTGGTTTTTCAGTTCCGTGGGCAGATTTGATAAGGTTAAGTGAATGGGCCAAGGTGGTAAAAGAACTAGGGGAAAGCGACGGATGTGAACCAGTTACTGACGGGAATATGCATGCCTTCTTTTTCTGAGGTCCACCCAAAATTTCAACGTAAGAGCTTTTTTGATCACTTCAGTTCACCTCTGAAAGTTAAAACCATGCAGCATTAACAGACAGACACTGCCCCAAGTGAGCTGTGCTGCTGTGCCAGTTAGTGCAGGACATCCCCAGTATAGCACAGAGTAGATTCATTAATTTCCTTTGAGAAGGAGCACTAAGGTGTTACATCTCCAGGGGAAGGTGGCTGGGAGTGGGAAAAAGATATGAGCACAGGCCTGATGAAGGCATAGGGCAGTGAGGAGGTTCATTTTGTAACTGCACAGCCCTGCTTGCTGCCTTCACACCACCTTCAGGGACAGCAGCACAGTCCAGGAGGTGGCAACTACAGGGCCACTGTGGCTGTGTCACTGCTCACAAGCGCTGCTGTCACCAGCAAACTGCCCCTAGACAACATCATATATGGGAACTGAAACCATGTTGTAATAGAGAAAAGAAGAAAATCAGGTGGAACCTAAAGCTTTGCACAGGTGGTAAAACAAGTTACACATCTCTGATACACCATCAGCAAGATCTGATGATGATTCCCCTATAGAAAACAGGGAGCTCTGGGCTATGAAGAACTGTCAAAATCTCAGGACTAACACAGAGAGTAGTAAGATCAGATCTGAGAAAGAATGGAAACAGAGATGGACCTTAGCATGTCTCCAGTCCAGCCTCTTGCACAAATGAGGGAAATCAGACCTGACTGCTCACAACTTTATCTAGTCATGTAGACTGCACAGCTCTGGGAAGTCTTGCTTGAAGTGAAAAGGTCATTTATCAATTTGGACCCTCTTGTCCTCGCACCTGGCTGTGTCTTCCTAGAGACCTCATAATTACAAATGCTGAAGAAAAGGTATTAGATGTGATGCAATCTGATGCTGGACTGTCCTGAAAAACATCCTCACCAGGGAGAAAGGCCACAGGTGAACTGACAATAAGGAGGATGCACAACTGAAAAATGTTCTCAATATTCTCAGTGAGTAGGCATCAGTAATTTGGTATCAGGTGGGAACGAAGCGGTCCCACCTCCCACGAAGAGGTCCTGAACGCAGTGTTTTCTAGTGAGTGTCAGATACTACATTTTTTGAATTTAGGTCACAATTTAAAGGGGAGGGCTTATAGCTGCTTTAGGAGATAGGATTGTCATTCCAAATGGAGAAATGCTTGGAAAAAGTATAGTGAAATTCAGCAGAGATGGGTAGAAAATAAAGCACTTAGGTTAGGGGGGAGAAAAAAAAAAAGAGAAAAAAGAAAAAAAAAAAAAAAAGAAAAAAAAAGGAAGGGGAGTGACCAGAAGGGGGTAATTGTTTTGGCAGCACGCTGCAAAGAACCTCAGGTTTATAACAGAGGACAAAGCCAGGAACCAAACTTGTTGTGCTGCAAGGAAAGTAAGAGAAAACCTGGCTGCTATGTATATTGATAACTATATCGTGCATGACTATGACTGTTACTCTCCACAGTATGTTACCCTGCTTTATTCTTCCCTATGAGTATCTCCTGATAAATCAGGTGCAGCTTCAGATTCCATACTTGAAGATAGGGACCAACTGTAAAAATTCCAAAAGAACAAAATGACACGGCTTAACACACGTTTCATTAGGGAAAAACTGGAAAGACAGACTTAAAATTGTTTAATTTTAAGAAGGTGGTGGTAAGGAACAGCAAATTTTGGGTATTACAGTAATGAAAACAGTGACAAACTGTTCTTTAATTTCACACATACATAAAAAGATTACTTACAGCTCTAATTCCGGGCAAAAAACCCCTTTAGGTTAGAGTATTATGAAAAACTGAGGATAAGACGCCTGGAATAAGCTAGCCATGGAGGTTAAATTTACCCTGCTTCAGAAAAGGATGATGATAAGGCTATCTCTTCTAGCCCTGCACTGTATCTAAAATAACCTTCAGCATATTCTGAAACGCAGATACTTCTACTGTATACTCATTCCCTACTCTGTATCTATTTTTCAAAGCAGAAACATACAATGTTTTTAAAGCCACAAACACAAAATTGACAACCAAGTAAGAAAAACTGAAACAGAACTTGCCTCCCAACACTGAGGGCTGTTTAATAAATAGAATTGTTAACAACATCTTCCCTTGGAAAATTTGATTCTGCATCATCATTCTGGTTCACAAATGCTGTATCTGTTGTTTCAGGCTTTCTCCTGTACATTTTCATCAACAGATTGCCAGTCTTTGACTATGTTTTTCAACTATATTTATGCTGGAAGCCAGTGAGCCAGGGTCACAGTAATTGAAAGGAACCAGAATGTACACTTCTCTGGAGGCCTGCATGATTATCCATTCTCCCTTGCCTTCTTGTTAGCTCCAATAACTGATATTTTAATCAATACCCCACAGAGCCAGAATGCCTTTCTTGCTGGGACTGTAGTAAACACACCAGCACCTTACAGATGGACTGACAGACCATCTGCTAACCTGTTCAAGTGAAAGTCCCAGCTGTGTGTTTAACTTTAATAGGTTATTTAAAGTCTGACTTGGCACTGAACACCTCTTGATGCTCTTGTCCTGTTTTCCCAGTCTCCAACACATGCAGGCTGAAAGAAGAGTAAAAAACTGCAGGTTGACTCCTATGACAAATTCTTGATCCTCACACTTCTCTTGCTCATAGCACGCTCCTTTACAAGGTATGCTGTGAGGCACACACTCACCCTTCGGGAGACTGGACAGAGTAAACTTGCTGATTTCAAAGTGGGCTTGAAGGGACCTTAAACCAACTTGAATTCATTTAAGCGATCACCACTAAAAAACCCAAACCGGTGACATGCTTGGTCCTTCGCACTTTAAAGCAGCTCCAGGGGTCAAGACAAAAAAGCACACACGAGGAATTTTACCTTCATACTTGAAACACTATAAAGAACCGGAGCCAAGATATTTGTGATCTGTTTGCTATTATGCTGTGGTTTTAGTGAATTAAAACATAAAGCACAGCTGAATAATAATGACTAGAACAAAAACTACCCTAAGTGATACAATTTGGTTTCACAAACAAGAAGTTTTATTAAAGAACAGTTTTCTTGATGAAAACTAAACCCTGCTATTTTTGTAGGACAGTTCAATGTCTCTCCTGGACTGGATTGTTCTACACAATCATACCAGACCATATGTGAGCTTAGCTTTAACTCATGCCAGTTTAATAGGTGTTCCAGACTCACAGAATGAAACTGCCATTCCTATGGTGCACATGACAGGTAGAAAGAACTTCCACTGAACTTAAGACGCTTAAAACCAGACAAGAACATTAGGGGCTACTGGTCTGCAGGGCTCCCCTCACTGGCAGCAGAGAGAAAAATGCTCTGTTACAGTTTTCTTCTGCCTCACGTATCCATGCCTGGTCTTTAAATGCCTAAAATTAGGAAGATTAATACCTTGTCAGTGCCCATGCCTGGGAAGACTCTCTCTTTCCCTCTCTCCCTTTATTGAGTTGTATTACTGGAACATTTTCTAATGTTCTGCAAATACTTTTTTATTTTTAAATAAAACCTTTGTTGACGCTAATTCCTTCCAAAGTCTTCAAAAGAGCACAAGAGTTATCTGCGTCAGTTTCCTGAGCTGCATTTTACTTTTATTTTAGCAGAATTAACTAATGAACAGTGCCACTCTAAATATCTTATTTTGCAGCACAGGCAGGTGAAGGGTTCTACAGTTTCAGACAGTGGCATCAGAAAGAAAATAATAATATACCAGCCTTTCAGGTTTTCTCTGAGGATGATAATTTACAAGTCTGAACTCAAGAGTCTCTTTGTAGGTTTGTCACCAAGTTATTTCCAATCAGGAACACATCATACACCTGCCCATGTCATTTATTTACATTTACATGTACTTTCCCAAGACCTCACTGTAACACTGTCAATTATTGCTATCAGAGAACATTACTTACACAATTATTAGTTCTTTTTAATTAATTTAGCTGCCAACAGTGCCAGTGTATTTTAACATAATACATGAAAAAGCAGCTTAGTGCAAGCATACACTATCTTGTGTATGTAAACATACAAGGCAGCAAACTCATTTGCAGAAAAACAATATATTGCATTTCTTCTGAGAAGAAAGGGCATATGCAGATTGTGCCTAATGCTTACATACAGAAGAAATAAAGTTGCAAATCTACCTTAACAATGATAATTTTCTGATTTTTAATATCAGTTTTTCACTCTTAAACCCAAGCCAGAAAACTGTTTAGCTATTTCATGTTCATCACACTATTCTGAGTACTTCTCTATTCCTATATTAAACATACCTTTTTTGTAGAACAAGTTTCAATCAAAAAATTATCCTCCCATACAGATAAGCATCTTTCCTTATTTACACACTCCAAGATCCTATCACTTTTGCTGGCTTTTCTTTTAACAAAAAGCTCCAACTTTGTTAAATATTTCCAAAATAACTTTGCCTCACTCACAACAACCTGAGGAATGAAGCAATTTGTTCCGGTTCTATTTAAACACACAGGGATGTTTTGCCTTAGAGCTATGACAAAGTGAGGTGAACAGAGAATAAAAACAAAAGCAAAACCTCAAACCACATAACCTCGCTCAGCTGGAACCTGCAGTGCTAAGAAGAGAAGAGCTTTTAACAGGAAGCAGGTACAAAAGCAATCACTTGTTATCACTGCAATCCCAAACTGGAATACTCTCAATTCTCCTTGGGCAGAAGATGAAGAACAGCACTACAAAGTTAGTGGCATCCTCTTCTGTGTGCTCCAAGGACTACCTTTCAGCTAGTTCATCATGTATAAGTCACAGCAATCCTTTTTATCTGATGCATGTCCAAAGGGATGCACAGAAACAACTGAGACAGGTTAAAGATGCCAGAGAAATCTCGATTTCACAACAATGTATTCAGTACTTATAAAGAGTTTACTTCAGGGTCAAGGAAAGCCAGACAAAAGATTCCAGTGAAAGCAACAAGAAACATTGAGATTTCTGACAAAAACAGCCAGCAAGAGATCAAGGTGCTTTATTAAAATCCATGCAAGTCTTCTAAAGAGCACAAAACACTGCCTTTCAAATTTTTAAACAAACCAGAGTCTGATTTAACCCTCAAATAACAAAATCATAAGGCTCTGGATTTAAAAAAA
>WEKY01058420.1:282540-298768 GCA_013390045.1 Picathartes gymnocephalus | reverse complement strand
AAAAAAAAAAAAAAAAAAAGATTAAAACAACTTCCAAAAAAAAAAAAAATCCTGACATGGGCAAGGAGCTGGAAGTTGTCTTTGGAAGAGAAACGAGGAAATCTGAAGCTCCAGATGACTTTTTTGATTGCACACCCCACCAGCAAAAAAAATTTTGAGCAAACTATGAGAATATTTAGTTATAAATTATATATGTAGTACTGTAATAATATGTTATATATTATAAAACATACACAAAAATAGAGTTAGGAACAAGATAAAGATGAAAAACTGGTTTAGACTATTTTTATTGACGTTACAAAAATTACTTTCTTGCTATTCCTCCCACCTCGATGGATTGTTTTGCATGCATCCCACTTCGGAGACAGCTGCAGATGGCCTTTTCTCCTCCTTCCAAGGACATGATCTAATCTCTTACAGTTCAGTGAGGAACAGCGTTTACCTTGAGTTAATGCAGAGAGAAATAATAACTATGATGGCAGTGAATCCAGTGACTGGAATTCAGCATTGAGGAAGGGTGGAGGACAGCTGAAACTCAGACCATTTTGTTAGGGATTATACTCCATAACACATTCAGGAAAACTGGATATTGGTGGAGGCTAAAGCATGGAAAAGAATTTACTCATAGGGAGGGAACTAAGCAGGAGTACGAGTTATTAGAGAAAAAAAAAGTGAGCCAAATTTTAAGCTTTAGAGAAGGATAATGAGGTAAGATAAAGAATAACAAAAAAAATAGGAAGCAATCTTCCTATTTTTGGAAGAAGAGAGGAGAAGAGAGGATCTTCAACTGTTCTAGATGCTTATCAGCAAACTAAAGAAGCATAGTCCAGATAAATGAATCACAAAATGACTGCACAACTGGTGGAGAATACCACTTTTAGAAAAAAAAATCATAGCTTACTGTTAGCCTTAGAGGGCATTTGAAGAGTCTATCCTGGTACACTTCAATTTCGTACTTTCTCCTAAAGATTTTGAAGGTAGACTCTTACGTGCATATGAAATGTACTAACAGGACAAAATTGAAAAAGGTGGCAAATCATCAGTAGAAGACACAACTGGAATGAAAAACTATCTTTATGAATTACATAAATTGTCATTAGTCAACAGGATGATGTTTACTGAAGTCCAAAGGATACATTTATTTTCCCATTATTCACCTATACCTGCACTTCTCTTTCTATACTGCCTAGAGATGATGGCTGTGAGCCAATAAAGGCACCTTTGGACTGGCAGAATAGGTATAAAAACAATATCCCCTATCACCATTCAGACTCTGCAATACTAGGGCAACTACAATGACTGATGCAGATGATCCAAATGAGAGACTATGCCTGCAACTATATCACATGGGATATTCTCAAACAAGGTTGCTTTTGACTAAGAGATCAATTCCAAGTTTTAACTGCTGTAACCTGAAAAGGCATATCACAAAATATATTAAAGGATTTTGCATCACATCTGACAGCAGATCTTAAATGAAGAGTCATCACAAGTTGAGGAATCAATGTTTTGACACCATGAAATTGTATAGCATACTTGTAAGCAAACACTGTCATTACATTAAAGAGACTATATATAGCCTTAATAAAAAAAAAAAAAAAAAATCAGTAAATACATATTAAATTTTTTTTTTTGCACAAATGCTGATGCAGGCAGTGATCTGAGAAGAAAACAAACAACAACTACATAAATTAATTCTCAGATTTCCAAACCCGATTTCCTGTCTTTCAGCGTTCAGTAGCTTACAGGGTCTTAATGCTCTTTCAAAACTGATTATAAACAAACATACGGACATTAATTGCAAATCTTTGAGCCCTCATAGGGAACAACAGCCCGCTGTGCTGTTTACTTGCATTTGCTTTCCCTCTCCTTAAGCAGGCACTCATGCTTGGTGCCACAAATGCTTCCATCGGAGCAAGCAGAACTGGCACAGCTCCAAGGCAAATTGCCATCTTGCTGTTAGAAATGCACCAGAGTTGACAGAAGTGAGCTAATAAATTAAAATTCAAATAAAAAGGGGTTAAGAGAAGCAAGCTCTTATTCCCTCCTTTTACGGGTGCAAGAGCAGCAGTACTTCAGCGATCTTGAATCTGACATACAACTCATCAGCTGTACTCTGAAGAGGGAGAAGCAGGATATAAATCATTTATTTTTGCCAAAGGTAATAAAGTCTCTTTTGATCCAAGAGAGCAGTGAGAGACAAAAGAACCTCAGAAATTTGTAAATATTTGTTTATAATTTTGTCATCTAGTTAAAGATAAAATTTCAGAACAGTGCTGAAGACCAGCAGAGACTCTGGTATTTCTGAGGCATTGGTCCTACTCACATGGGATACAGAGGTTGCACAGAACTGGAGTCCTGCAAAACATATTTGGTAGAAAAAATTCTGCTTCAAAAACTGCCAGTCTAACAAGGCAAATCCAGCTAGTGTGAGGAAAAAGTGTTATACATGTCCCATTTTGAAAACAGAGAACCTAAGTAATAAATGATAAAGCCATGTAAAGATGTGATAGAAGGGGGATCTCTGGAGCTCACACCCAGTTTAAGCTGGGGTATCTAAACAACACAGTCACCCCAAGGAGCATTTAGGAGGAGCTAAAAGCTGCATGCTGATGGGCACAGGTCTAACTCAAGCTCAGTCACCATTTCTGGTTCCATAACTGTAGCTGTTTTCCCTTCACTAGACTGTAACCATTGCAGTCTTGAGAACACACAGGGCAGCAGACCCATAACACTCCAACTCCTGAATGAGTACTACAGATTCAGATGACAATCAGGATCACGTTTTGGAAGCAAATACTGAACTGCTGAGAAGCACAACAGCCTTCGTTGCCTCAAAGCAGCAAGTTCCTGTCAGCTTTACAAGTTACTGCTTTTGTGGGTCATTAACTTCCAGCTCCAGGCAGATTAAAATGAAGCATTTACCAGTGGCAAGACCCTTGGCTGAGGAGGACCACAGACAGGACTGAAGAACTCAATCCTCAGCAAAAACATTCCAGTCTAGACACCTGATGTTCAGTTATCACAAAAATATTTGGGTGATAGTAAACAGCTCAACTGTGTCTTGAGAACACACAGATTTCCTTGAGTTAAATTTTTTTTAAATGTAAGAAAGGATCAAGTCAAGCACAGAATCAGCCCAAAGTTTTAGATGATAGAGCATCACATACAGTAGGTGAGAATTACTGCCTCTTCCTTCATCAGCTTCTCTGACATTTGTAAGATTTTTACACCAAGATTTTGTACACAGACATACAGATCAGCCAATTTAATTACAGTTTTTACTGCCTTCTCACATGAAATGAATGTTGGGTTTTGTTTTTAAAATTTATGTAGTTGTGGTCTGTTCCCAATAACAATCATATATTCATGTGATCTTGTTCACAAAGCAGGAAGAACCACTGAGACTGCCATCTCTCCATTTCAGCTGGAGTGAAGATTCACAAATCATCTAATCCTTTGTCTTTTATGGTCAAGTTATATCCTTGTCCTACCCTCACTGCTTTTTAGGTTCCAGGGTAGATAAGTAAACTCATTTTTAATCAGTTTCAGCAGCTCAGTGCAATTATTATGGAAATTAAAAAGGTATTTCTTCTTTCAACTCCACTGAATTACACTCAGAAGTTGCTAATCTCTTCGTAACTTAAAACTACAGTATTCAAGTATTCCCGTAATCATGGACATTAGGAGTTTATATACTCCAGTCATGCAGTAAAACTACTAAATGTATTCATCTACTTGTCAACGGGATTCTTTTCAGAAGCAGTGTAGTTTAACTCTTTTCCCCAGGCTGAAGTCAGTAAACTGGATTATATGGTTTCAGACTAACATCGAAGGGAATCCAAAAAGGACAGCGTGCCTTAGCTCCACCTGTAAGCACAACCAAAGAACTTGATTATTATTAGCCGCTTGTGTTAACTCATGTTAGTCCCCAAGAAGAAACAACAAAGTAAGAATACAACTATTAAACAGACCAAGAGGAAGAAAAATTTTGACTGCGAAGAGAGAAAATGCTTCCATGATGCAATTTTAGACTGGCATTTTCAGAACAGTTTTGTATTATTGAGCTTTCTCCTGTTCTGCCAAAGCAGCTGCCTGTTTCCTTCTGACACTCAGATTTCTTTTAATCATTGAAGACAGGATGCTGTGTTCTGATGAAATGCCCTTCCTGGCCATCCCTGGTAGAGAGAATTAAAAGCCTTGCCAATCCTTTTGAAGTGCAAATCTTCACCAAGTAGGTTTCATGTCTCTTGTTATTGTTGCCTCTGTCAGAAGAGCACAGGTTAGGTGGAACACTGAACAGTTTACTTATCTTCTAAAATGCATTTTGCCTTGCACTTGAGATCCCATGATCTCTGTCTGTACTTCCACTCTCCTCTTTCTGCATCCCCGTATCTCACATTTTTCAAGCAAAAAAAACCTTGATAACTGTAGATTGCAAAAAAGCTTGTTCCTCAAGCAGCCAAATTGCTTACCTGCACATGGGTCAACAGATTTTCTTTCTTCAAGCTCCATGCCTGACCTGCTATGTGCTCTGGAAGACACATATCTCTACAGGATGGGCACACTTGAGCCTCCAGCTTGTACCCTGGCAGCACTTTGGGAGAAAACACACCCAGCTGTATCACTCTGATCTTAAACTGAAAGCCAGTTTTTTTTCTGGTGAAGAACCAAGTCCAGCTATACAGAGACAGTCCAGAGGCCAGTCAGCAGTTTAAAATACATTTCTCTAGAGCGCTGTACAGGATACAAGTTAATAAGCTCTGCCAGGGGGCCACAGCAGGTTATCAGTGGAGAATGAGGCATGCAAGGTGTTTTAAGGGCAAAGCAGTGCTGTAACTCAGCTGTGAAATAGCAACTTGATCACAGACTGCAACGTGTACATAGAACTGCCTCTATATGTGTTTATTTCTTGGCCCTACCTTAGGCAGTAAACTCAAGAAAATTTAAGGTATCAACCAAATTTCCTTCAGCATTTCACAATAACATTAACCTATACTTCATGCTACAGTTTCCCTTTCCTGACGAGCTGGATATACAATTAGAGAAGGGGAACAATTTAACTTTTAATGTTAAAAAAAAAAAAAAAAAAAAAGCAGCACCTTAACAAACAACTTACTATCTAGAGGAACACCATGTTGTTCATTCATCTCAGTGTGCAGATCATTTTTAGCTCAATTAAATTAAAATTACTGTAACACAATTTTTAAGCAAAGACATTTTTCTTGAAAAGGTATATTAAACATTCAAAAAATGGACTGCATGGGACACACATCAAATTATTGGTAATTCAGAAGCACGAGATGATTCAATATGTATTCACTATAAACTGGAAAAGAAGGAATCCTTTCCTCTTCCCAGTAAGCTATTTCTGCTCCAGCTCATATGCACAACCTCAGCAGCTCTGAGCTGACAGAGTTCTTCCTTTGGTCCTACTAGGGATAAATTAAGCCAGACACTAAGCAGAGAAAAACACAGCTGGACAGAGGGACTATCCAAAGGAAGCCCAGTGGGAACCATAGATAGTTATTTTTTCTTTCAATCAAGAAGACTACACCAAAATACCAACTGAGCCAACATACTATACCCTGGAATTGCATCCAGTAGCAGAGAGACTACAACACAAGTTACAGGATTCTCCAAGAGCTCTTGATCTGACAGATGCCTAAAAGAGTAACACCCTTTACAGACAGCACTACCAAGGATGCAGTTTCAAAAGAACAATAAGCCACTAGAATAAAAGAAAGGAATGCTGCAATTCAGCTTTCATCACTGTAAATGGCTTAGCAATATTCACAGATTTTACAGAGATCTTCTTGCTGTAATCTATTTCAATTTGCAAAGCCAAGAGAAGTTAAAGTGATAACCTTTACTTGAAGGGTAATTACTTCTCGTACTTCAAATAATAAAATGCCCTTCACAGATTTGAAAAAAAAAAAAAAGAAAAAAAAAAAAGAAAAAAAAGAAAGAAAAAAAAAAAAGACATCAATACTGTAAGTCAGTGCATGCATTTATCAGGTTTTTTTAATCTAAGAGACACAGCATTCCAGACAGAGGTCAGTGTGGAATACAGGGAAGTAACCAGCCTGCAGCTTATCCTCTGGCCTGGTGTTCTGCATAGCAAAGCTTCTAACCCTACCTTCACCTATTTCTCCACCAGCTGAGAGATCCATGGTTAGACCAGCTGGTTATCTTCCAGACAGGGGGCCCAAGCTACAGGGAATGCGTTCAAGTTACAGATGTAACCTTTAAGTCACTCTACAGAGTATTCTTACTTGGAGGAAAACATGCATTAATTCTGATATGTTTTTCTCAGTTTTCCTTTCCCTGTGGCTCCAAGTCTTATCAAGCTTATGCAGAGTGAAGCTGACAGGAATACTCTTGGAGATTTTGCCAGGAATTTGAATAGAAATAGAAAAACTAAGCAGAGCATGGACACTTTCCTTCTGCTGGTGTTTGCCAAAAGCTCTCAGTGGCCGCACAGACAAACAAAATGTGCTTGTAGAGTCAAGGAAAATCACACGGATGGGTTTTCATGCACTTGGAAAGCTAACAATGATAACAAAAACCCACGGCTTCACAGAACATGAAGTTGTTCAAAGCAGAACTGTTCTGAATCCTTTCTTTTTCAAGGGAAGTTTTGGTATGCCTATTTATATTAAGACTTGCCAAGTCCTCATTTTGGCTGGTTAAAAGCTGTAAATTTTTGTAGTAGTAGCATCATATAGCACATACATGGCAGACAAACCTATCCAGAATGTCTGAAAATCATTGAACTCAAAGGACAAGAAAAAACAGCATAAAGATCAAACAGGACTGGCTACATTGTATGAATATACAAAATAAATAGCTCCATGTGATTAATTTTTTCTAATGGCTGGAAGGGACAGAATACAAAAAGAGATGTACTAGAAATGGACACAAGAGCTCCCCAAGAAAGGGTAAGGCAAAAAGCACAGAAAAGGGGAAGCATAATAAAAAATTAACAAAATAGATAGGACAGGCTCAGAAGTAATTTGAATCAGATGAGGGAGTTTTGAAGCTAATGTAGAACTTGCCTGAGGAAGTGGGAATTCAAAAGATGATGAGAAGACAGATGTGTTCTGAGCAACTCACTGGGGATGAAGTGAGGAGCTGAGCACACAGGAGAAAAGGCAGTAGCTCCAAAAGTCAGCACACAAGACCAAAGCAAAAAAATAAAAGAATAGTCAAATTTCTAATCTCAGAAATGGGGCCCAAGCCATACAAGCGCCCAGCTGCACACAGGCTGCCTGAATGTGACATTAGGTGCCTTGTGACAGGTACAGAAAACCAGTCTCTGAATGTGTTATGTGCAGTTCTGTTAGGAAGTACTCAAAGGACATGTGAGAGGCTGACAATAAAACAAGTGGGCTAAAATGGTATTCAAGGTGTCATCTTTCCTTCAATAAAAGTGATATTGTCACCTTCAATTTGTTCTTCCCAAGTTAAATTTCTTATCTGTACACAGAATAAGAAAGGCATCCAGATACACGGTACATTACCACTACAGTGCATTTCCAGAAACAGCAAGACATCCCCACAAAATCATTCACCAAACCAAGAGCAAACTGTGGGAGGACAAGGAGCAGGCAAGTAATTAACTGCTGTGATTTCCAAAAGCAACAAAATACTTAAGCGATTACAACTGCAATTAAGAACATCCCAACAAGCATCATCTCTCTGATTCACCCTACCCACTTGTTACATCCTTTTCCTCCCACTACTATTCACACCTTATCTAACTGAACATTATGGTGAAGACACAACGTATAGATGGACATGAGAGATCAACTGTAATTACAATGTACTGTTAACATCAATATTTTTCTTCACAGTAACAGAAGTGAAAGAAACACAAGACTGGGTAAAAATTGCAAAGGTGGAAGAGAACCTTGTGGAAAGATTACTTCATCTAGCCTTACACTTTCTAACATCAAATTCACTTGCTACACTGGTAAGTATCCATTTAGAATACTTAAGGAAATCCAGGGCTGAATACCAGTGTGATGCACTGCAGAATCTCATTTCTGCCACTCCTTTACTTCCACCTCACTCTCCCTTTTGCAGTTTCTAATCACATACTTTCTTTCAAACTGACCTTGAAATTGACAGTTAACTCCAACACTACACTAGATTTACAAATATGATTAGAGTATGAGAATAGGATACATTAGAGACCTTCTCCAGCAAGATCTAATTAATCACGCTACAGAACACACATCCATGAACATAATTCCCAGTGCTGTGACATTCCACAGGTTAAGCAAGCCAAGACCATCCGTAGAGAGAAAAGACAGAGCCCTCTACCGGGTGAGAAACGCAGCTCCTCCCGTCCTTCCGCCGCACTCCACTGAACGCACGTGGGCAGATTTAATTCTCCAAATATCCAGCCCACAAAATGGTATGGAGCTGTTTAGATTGATCTGCGATTGATCTGCGATTTGGCCTGCAGAACCCAAATTCCTGCTGTTTTTACATTGAAAAGCACAGAGAAGAAAATTCTTCCCATGTGTTTAAGAGAGTAATGCAACATCCTATCTCTAGGTGAAACAGGAAAACCCAGTGTTCCCTTATGCCAGTGTCCACTGTCAGCCAAGGTCTGGCAGTAGACTGAGCTCAGCAGTGTTAGTCACATCACACATGTCACAGATGGCTTTTCTCCCTGCTCCTCAACTAAACTCTTTCCTTGTACACCCCCTGCCTCAAGAGACAGCCCGTATCTTGTTCAGGGGAATAGCTGCAGCTTTCCACCTACATAAGGCTTCATCACAGCAGCAGCTGCAAGCTTTTGCTCATGTGCAGAATCAGGAGTGATGAAATACCAGAGTAGGGTCAGACAGCAGATGATGGCACAAGGGAAAGGCAAGGATCAAGTGGTTATACTAGGATCTGCCAGGAAAACAACAATCTTTTTCCTTTCTCAGTTATCCCATCTGAAACACAAAGCTAGAAGAAACACTTTTTAGTATTTTCCCTCTTTCCCTGCAGACTACAAAATGGTCACAAGAGTGGCTGCTCCGCCTGTAACAACCCAGTCTGCACCAACTCCCATCGATATGCAAAATGCAAATCAACAAACTCTTCAATCAGAAAGTTCTTCTAAGGTTTGCTACAAGCTTCCATTGCAAACTTTTGCACAATAAAAATGTGCTGTGTTCAAGCTGTTTGCCTCTAAAACCAGAGGTTACTGATATTGCTTCTTTGGAGGCAACAGGAAAAAACACCACTGAGGAGAAAGTGTGACAGCTGGAGATCTGCTCAAGCTCCTCATGTAGAACAGATGGGGCTACAACTCCTGATCTGGGCATGCCATGCTCAGAGTGAGCAGGCACTCACTGGTCATACAACCAAGCAAGTCCTTCAAAACAGCACACATTTATTTTCATTTTTCGAAAGATCCCCTGGTGAGCTGAAGCAGCAAAAAAACTCCAGTTTTTGGCATCATCTTGATTTTCATCCTGTCCTTGAACTTCCTTCAGAAGAGGAAGAGCTGTTCAACCTTTGACAGCATAGAAAGTCTCTGGAGCTTTTATGGGTTGAGATATTTAATGGCAGAAAAAGGGATGGAGAAAAAAAATCTTAGAATTCTTTTAAAAAAAGAGAGAACAGACACTCTCAAAGTAACATTTATACTATTTAAAATCTACATTTAAAATTACTTTAGTGACAAACATGCTACTCTGTTCAAAATATTTTTTCCAAGTTAACTGAACAGCAGTCAAAGCACATCTGTACCTACATGCCCTGAAAACATATCCTTCTCATTATCAATTATCTTCTCTCAGCAGATGTGTCTACCCTCCAAAACCATCAATAATCACATTTTCTGATGAAAAAATAAATGCTTCAGTTTATTTCAACTTTATTCAAAGATGGAGTAAAGAACAGAGCCAAAAGAGAGCTACTTGACCTGTAAGAAACAAAGCTCTGCCAAATCCAAGAGGTAGACACAGATGCTGTGGTAAAAATTAAAGAGCTCTACAGATCCAAATTATGGACAGGCTCTTCATAAGCACTCTTAATTCACAAATTTCAGTATAATGACCACAGTCATGGAGTAGTTCTGGAAACCTCTTCACCCTTGCTAATAAGGAAGGGTAAGAGCAACTCTTCCATTCTACAACAATTGCTCAGAGTTTGCATTTGAGTTGTAGATGGGAAACAGGGAAACAAAGCAGAAGAAAACACAGGACATCTAAATCATCCTCATCTCTGAATGACAAGTACAAAAGGCAGACAGTGAAATAGAATATCTTTTAACAAAAAACTCGCAATTTAAGTGCAGCTTGGTCCAGACTGGTGCAGAAGATGCCTTCCATGTCCTACCTGCTCCATGGAGCAACAGATTTTGGCCCTGCAGGCCTTTTAATTCACGAAGTTTTATCAACACAGCTGCAGTCTTAGAGCAGCTCAGGTCAACTGTGACTGAAGAAGCTATGTGGCTTTCAGCTACCCTTCAGCAGTGGTACTGCCACAAGTTTCCGTGAGTGGGAGAGGTTTATCTTTAGCACTGACAGGAGCTAAAGACATTCTTGGAAAAGGATGGCTCTTCACTGTCTAATAAACCTTGTTTCTCTGCATGCCTTGACCTCATGAGCTTCCTCTGTGAAAGACCTAAAGGTCTCTCAGTTCTTTTCTAATACAGAATTCTAGAGCAGCAGGAAACATGCAGACAACACATTCCTCTGCAATATAAAGCAGACATACAACAGTATCACTGTGCACTATCTAGATGAAGTTATCATTGACTTAAAAATGATATAAAGAGAAACAGAATATACATAAATTCTAGACAAGTATGTTCTTACTGAAAGTAAGTGGAAGTAAACTGACAATCTTGTTATTTGCACGAATACTGACAGAGCTCAACTCCTGGGAATTGCTGAGAAAACAGCACTCAGCCTTTTCCTCCATCAGAAAACAAAACACTCCATGTGCCAGTGAATGATTTCACATTGTGGACACAGCCAGTGCCTGTCCTGCAGACAGACCCTTGGTTGACCTTATCAGTTCCTGGAGCACAGGCCTTGGTATCAAAGCCAAATCCCAGCATTATTATTTTCAGCACCTCCTTGACAGGCAGTTCTTTGCTCTCAGAACTCACTGCCCACCTAGGCTGGGAGGCAATGGCCACAGGCCTGTGCTAAATGCTACAGGTCGCCTCTGCATCAGTGTCTCACACTCCGCCACTGTGTGTGCTCTCTGCACAGGTTCTCTACTCTCTCCTTACCAATGCAAACTACAAAAGCATCATTTCCCTTCAGCCCAACACACACAACCATAGCCCCCACAGACAATCATTAACTGTAGAAAGCATGCACAGTTTCTACACTCAGTGGTGAGCACAGAAATTCTGTTCTGGCACTGCTGGTCTGGTGCTCCACAAGGAAGCAATTTCTACTCAGCGAGCTGCGCTGGATTTCATCAACAACTGTTGCTTGACTTAGTGGATTCTGCTTCTCTAGTACTAAGTAACATTTTCATGGTTGCTCAGGTAAAAGAAGTTTCACAGCTTTTTAACTCTAGAGGTAGGAAAAAGGGAAAATGATAGGCTGAACATTTATTGGGTGTTTGCACTTTGCAGACTAAACATCAGTAACCCTAGATTAAACGCTTCAGTATTGCTAAACAGTCAAATTTATAGTTTCTCATTATGTTAACTGACACAAAACATCATACTTCAAAGCCTCTGGGAGCTCTTCTGACTTTTGTCCTTTTACCTTTCTGAAAAAGTAAAATCAGGACAGAGAATTCAAAAGGAAAAAAATTAGAAAGTAAATTAACACCTAACCTCCCTGCCTTTCCCCCAAAATAATCCCAGATCAGACTAGCAAAACAGAATCTCATCAGGTGCAGGTGTTCTTCCTTTTATTCCCTGGTACAGAAGCACAAAGTAGACAATGACACCCAAGAAAGACTCTCATTTCATATGCATGAGACAGATACACACTTCCACTGAGACTTATACATGAATAAGAATCTTGTTTACTCCCAACCACAGACAAGTCTGTAATTAATTTCTTTTAACTTTCGTGAGACTGCCTTGCACCGGGAAACAAGGTTGTGCAGTATAATGCACTAGGCTAGGAGAATATTAAACAGTAACAACTCACTCCTTGCATGACCAACTAAAGTCAGCTGTACATAAGCCCTCTCTGAAAACTACCTGGAAGTCTTACAGTTTACCAGCAAGACCATGTTATACTGAAAAGCTGTCAACTTCCAACAAGGACAGACTGCCTTATTCACCCTTGAGTGTGACTTCAGTAAGACTTCCATTTCACTACTGCTTCTCACTCAAAAGCATTTCACCAAGACCGCTATCTGTCTGTACAGTCTGTATACGCTACTTTTGTATTTTGCTCAAACATTTACCACCAGCAAAAACAGAGTGCCCTCTAGCTCTGGCCAGACTCAAAGAGAATTTTCCTAAGGCTCTGTCTCCTTAAAGTCCAGCACTTGGAGCCACAGGAGACACCAAGAGCACTCTGTTAGCTGTACCCTTACCTGTCCTGGGGTCAAACAGCTGGTTGGCCTCTAAATCTGTGAAAGTACTGAAGCAGATGGGGCATTTAAAAGAGGCACGGTTGGTGGAGTCTCTCTCGTCGGTCTCGATCCGGCGGCGCATGTGGTCCAGCTTGTACTTCACCACGTTGACCAGCAGGCGGTAGTTGATGAAGTAATAGTTATGGCGCGTGGTTTTGCCATCGGGAGCTGTTTCGACCCTCATCCTGCATTTGATGAACTTGTCACCCTTGAGGGTGTTGAGGACAGCCCTCAGCTGCTTCCTGTCAAACTTCAGGAGCTCTAGCATGTCCTCCTCCTTCACGCAGGGGTTCCGGATGAGGATGTCCAGAGCCAAAGCATGCTCAATGCCATAAAAGCCACGCACCACATATTTGGCAAGGCGTTTGAGAGCTGCTGGGACCTCAGTGAGCACGTCTGGGTCAGTCATAGCAGGTTCAGATCGTGAGCTTCATGTATACTGCAATGAAAAAAAGGCAGATGGATTCTTAGCTAGTCTTCTAACTTCCAAAGCTTTCATATTACTTAGAGGTAAGAAAAGGATGGGCTGTTTTCCATTTCCCAAGCCCTTTACTGTCTCCTTAGGTGTCAATAATGCTACAGAAACAGAAATAGGACATGGTACCTGTCATTCAAAACAAAATGACGTGTAACTTTTAAAAACGCACACAAGAAATTAGTACCAAAACATACAGATTTCATTTGTATTCCGTCACAGCCAACAGAGCTAGACTAAGAATGGTGTCCTGAAGCTTAGCTCCAGAAGACCGCTTTGGGATAGCTGAGACTTGTAAATTGGGAAAAGCAGAAAATGGCTACAGCAAGAAAGGTCCTAAGACAGCCCAAGTGCAGTGTGAGGGCCTCAGCTGACATCACTCGATCCCACTGTAAGCAGCCCTGTCTGGTTTAACACCTCACCCATGCCTGGGCAGAGATGCAGTATGAGCACAGCTTGCTGTACAGGCTGGTATGCACTCAAGCAAAAGCTCCCAGCTGCACCATGAGAACAGATCCTTTCTCATAAACAGACCTCAGTCAGCTATCTGCAGCACAAAAACCATTAGCACTACCAACTCCTACACCACAAACTGCTTCAGCCTGGTTCTTACATGAGTAAATAGGACTGAACCTTCATTTAAAGTCCCACATCAGGCCTTAAAAGCCCATGAGTAATATAGCATAATAAATGAAGCAAAAATCAAGACATACCAAACATGATGATGTGTTTAAAAAAGAAGAAAGTACTCCATGAAGTAGCCTTTGAGTTACTTACCACCACTTACCAGGCTGTCTGTGACAAGACAATTTCTACATACTGTATTTTCACTTCACTTTTCTTCACCGTAACATCAAATGGCATAAATGGTCATGACTATTAAAAGCTTCTGTGACACACACGCCAACTCATACAGGCCCACATGCAAGGAATTCCTCACATTGTCACCCCTGCCAGATTTAGCTCACAGACAACAGCAGTGATTCAAGGTAAGAACAAAGTATTAGAGGTGCTTTTGAAATACTCATTCAGAAGGCTGTACTTCCAGCTAACATCAAATAAGACTCTGAATTATCTTTTTCAGTATGAGTCTTCTAGGCTAGTTTAGGACATGAGTAACCATTTCTTAAGTAAAAGGTTCCTTCCATTGAAGAAAAGCTCCCACACCCGAATTTCTGGTTTTTTCATCACTGTTACGCATTTTTTATCTGTGAACTAATATATTAAACTGCAAACCTCTGCCAATCTCAATTTTCACTTCCATTAGATGTTTCACACACTGTATACATATCTCCTCAGTATTCAAGGCTATCAAATAAAGAAAGTGACAGCAGAAGAGAGAATCTGGATGCGTGTCCCATTTTTTTCATCACTATCATAAAACCTGTAGGTCTTTTGAAAAACACCATTACGCAACTTTTCTCCACTCCCCACACTAAAACATCCCCCAGAGATCACCAATTCTCTGTGTAACCAAGGAGTTGCTGACTCACTTCCATCAGCTAAGACTTCTCAAAAATCTGTGATCATTTATCACAGTAGCCTGCTTGGATATTTTTTTTCTTATGAGAAACAGTGCCCTTTCAAAAAAGTGCAACCATTGAAAAATGACCCATTGAAGCTTTACTCTTCTTCCACCCCTACCCTCTTCTGCCACTGAGGAGGGATGTTCCTCTCAAGGGTTATGGCCAGAGCAACTGCAAAGCAATTAGGCTGTGGAATGTGAAGCTTCACAGTAAGTAAATTAAGATCATCCTGTCTTTTCTGCCTGTTGGATAAGAAAAACACCTTAGTGTTTTTCTTTTAAAACACATCCGTGCTTAAGCTTTTCTCTTCCTCTAACTTAGGGCCAAATGGTATTCACAGAGTGCTCAAACTGAAATTAACTGAACGACATTTGTTGACTCCTGGTGTGCAGGCTGAGAATAGCTCACAGCAAACAATGCCTGGATGTCCAGCTACAGCATCCCTTTAAGGAAATTCAATTAAAATATGTCTATCACACCACGAATTAACCATGAAACAAGTACTCCTAGAGTCAGCCAGATTCCTCTTGCATGCCAGATACACAGTGATTTACTCCACACAAAGGAGAGCTTTACGGAACTTCACATTGAAGGTAAAAGTGTTAGCAATAAAGGATGTCCCATCAGGAGTTAGCCATGCAGTATTTTGGGATCTGACCAAACCTAAATACTGTCACAGGATATTATCCTTAAAGATCAACTGCATTCTGTTGGTATTTTTTCAGTCTTTCAGCAACTTAAAGATAAATCTTGGTTTTGACTGTATCTGTCAGCAACATACTGACACTATAAAACAATGTCAATGCAGAAATTGGAGGGAAGCCTTGATTTATTCAAATTGATTGAATCTTATTCAGAGATAAAGCACAGTAAAGAATAAATGCAAAGATCAATTTTAAATAAAACCTGGCACCCCAGGAGATTTAAAAGTCCAATTTTTAAAGTCAAAAGCTTGTTAAGTGCTCATCTGAAGAGCAGACAATCTTCTCTCCTCAACAATCCACTTTCCCTAAAACTTCCTTTCAGAAAAACTTAAGTGATGCAACTTGTATGGGGCACAGTGACCTTCAGAACACCAGCTGAAACAAGAAAAAGGAGAAAAGTGCTTTTAAATAAGCATATCTCACTCTGGATGCCTCATCGGAGAGCTGACAGAAAGCACTTTCTCTGCATTGATAAGACAGCTGCAGTTTTCCACAGACGCTTTCAAAAAAGGTTTAAAGTACAATTTCCTGAATAATGCACTCAAACAGCTTAAACTGAGACCTACAAGGGACCAATAAATAAAACCAACTCTAAGAGTTTTCAGCAACAGTCAGAGATTTAATAATATTTCTTAGTGTCAAACACTAGAAAGTATTCTTTTTCATCTAATGGGACTAGGAGTTTTAACGCAATTTCTTCTCCTCTGCTGGAGATTTTGAGTGATGTCCAAATCTTCTATATCCTCAGGAAACAAAGGGCATTTTGACTGTGATACTGCTTTTCTTCCAGGTGAGGATATATGGAAATACAAGCATTCTGAAAACACCAGAAACCATTCTTTCCTGTTATCCTCCACTTCAAAAAGTGGATTAACAGACTTTAAATTCTAAACCCTGCAGAAGGCACCCCTTGGGTGAAACAAACAACTAACTAGTGCCATCTTTGAGGGAAAAAA